>JASUUL010000097.1:0-52500 GCA_030449875.1 Aegle marmelos
CTAAACCCCTAAACCTAAACCTAAACCCCTAAACCTAAACCTAAACCTAAACCTAAACCCCTAAACCTAAACCTAAACCTAAACCTAAACCCCTAAACCTAAACCCCAAACCTAAACCTAAACCCTAAACCTAAACCTAAACCCTAAACCCTAAACCCTAAACCTAAACCTAAACCTAAACCTAAACCCTAAACCTAAACCTAAACCTAAACCTAAACCCTAAACCTAAACCTAAACCCTAAACCTAAACCCTAAACCTAAACCTAAACCTAAACCTAAACCTAAACCTAAACCTAAACCTAAACCTAACCTAAACCTAAACCTAAAACTTAAACCTAAACCCCTAAACCTAAACCTAAACTTAATCCTAAACCTAAACCTAAACCTAAACCTAAACCTAAACCTAAACCCTAAACCTAACCTAAACCTAAACCTAAACCTAAACCCTAAACCCTAAACCTAAACCTAAACCTAAACCTAAACCTAAACCTAAACCTAACCCTAAACCTAAACCTAAACCTAAACCTAAACCTAAACCTAAACCTAAACCTAAACCTAAACCTAAACCTAAACCTAAACCTAAACCTAAACCTAAACCTAAACCTAAACCCCTAAACCTAACCCTAAACCTAAACCTAAACCTAAACCTAAACCTAAACCTAAACCTAAACCTAACCCTAAACCTAAACCTAAACCTAAACCCTAAACCTTAACCTTAACATAAACCTAAACCTAAAACTAAAACCTAAACCTAAACCTAAACCTAAACCTAAACCTAAACCTAAAACCTAAACCTAAACCTAAACCTAAACCTAAACCTAAACCCTAAACCTAAACCCTAAACCTAAACCCTAAACCCCTAAACCCTAAACCTAAACCTAAACCTAAACCCTAAACCTAAACCTAAACCTAAACCTAAACCCTAAACCTAAACCTAAACCTAAACCTAAACCTAAACCTAAACCTAAACCTAAACCTAAACCTAAACCTAGGCCTAAACCTAAACCTAAACCTAAACCTAAACCTAAACCTAAACCTAAACCTAAACCTAAAAAACCTAAACCCTAAACCTAAAACCTAAAACCTAAACCTAAACCTAAACCTAAACCTAAACCTAAACCTAGGCCTAAACCTAAAACCTAAACCTAAACCTAAACCTAAACCTAAACCTAAACCTAAACCTAAACCTAAACCTAAACCTAAACATAAACCTAAACCTAAACATAAACCTAAACATAAACATAAACCTAAACATAAACCCTAAACCTACACCTAAACATAAACCTAAACCTAAACATAAACCTAAACCTAAACCTAAACCTAAAACTAAACCTAAACCTAAACCTAAACCTAAACCTAAAACTAAACCTAAACCTCAACCTAAACCTAAACCTAACCTAAACCTAAACCTAAACCTAAACCTAAACCTAAACCTAAACCTAAACCTAAACCTAAACCCTAAACCTAAACCTAAACCCTAAACCTGGGCCTAAACCTAAACCTAAACCTAAACCTAAACCTAAACCTAAACCTAAACCTAAACCTAAACCTAAACCTAAACCTAAACCTAAGGCCCTAAACCTAAACCTAAACCTAAACCTAAACCTAAACCCTAAACCTAAACCTAAACCTAAACCTAAACCTAAACCTAAACCTAAACCTAAACCTAAACCAAAACCTGGGCCTAAACCTAAACCTAAACCTAAACCTAAACCTAAACCTAAACCCTAAACCTAAACCTAAACCTAAACCTAAACCTAAACCTAAACCTAAACCTAAACCTAAACCCTAAGCCTAAACCTAAACCTAACCCCCCTAAACCTAAACCTAGGCCTAAACCTAAACCTAAACCCTAAGCCTAAAGGCCTAAACCTAGGCCTAAACCTAAACCTAAATAGGCCTAAACCTAAGGCCTAAACCTAAACCTAAACCTAAGCCTAAACCTAAACCTAGGCCTGCCTAAACCTAAACCTAAACCTAAACCTTAACCTAAACCTAAACCTAAACCTAAACCTAAAACCTAAACCTAAACCTAAACCTAAACCTAAACCTAAACCTAAACCTAAACCTAAACCTAAACCTAAACCTAAACCTAAACCTAAACCCTAGGCCTGGGCCTAAACCTAAAGGCCTGGGCCTAGGCCTAGGCCTAGGCCTAGGCCTGGGCCTGGGCCTGGGCCTAGGCCTGGGCCTGGGCCTGGGCCTGGGCCTAAACCTGGGCCTAAACCTGGGCCTAGGCCTAGGCCTAGGCCTGGCCCTGGGCCTAGGCCTGGGCCTGGGCCTGGGCCTAGGCCTGGGCCTGGGCCTGGGCCTGGGCCTGGGCCCTGGGCCCTGGGCCTGGGCCTGGGCCTGGGCCTAAACCTAAGGCCTGGGCCTGGGCCTAGGCCTAAACCTGGGCCTACCTAACTACCTAAACCTGGGCCTGGGCCTGGGCCTAAACCCCTGGGCCTGGGCCTAGGCCTGGGCCTGGGCCTAAACCTGGGCCTGGGCCTGGGCCTAAACCTGGGCCTGGGCCTGGGCCTAAACCCTAAACCTGGGCCTAAAGGCCTGGGCCCTAAACCTGGGCCTGGGCCCTGGCCTAAACCTAAACCTGGGCCTGGGCCTAAACCTGGGCCCTGGGCCTGGCCTGGGCCTGGGCCTAGGCCCTGGGCCTAGGCCTGGGCCTGGGCCTGGGCCTAAGGCCTGGGCCTGGGCCTGGGCCTGGGCCTGGGCCCCTAGGCCTGGGCCTAGGCCTGGGCCTGGGCCTGGGCCTGGGCCTGGGCCTGGGCCTGGGCCTAGGCCTGGGCCTGGGCCCTGGGCCCTGGGCCTGGGCCTGGGCCTGGGCCTGGGCCCTGGGCCTGGGCCTGGGCCTGGGCCTGGGCCTGGGCCTGGGCCTAGGCCTGGGCCTGGGCCTAGGCCTGGGCCTGGGCCTAAACCTGGGCCTGGGCCCTAGGCCTAAGGCCCTGGGCCTAGGCCCCTGGCCTAGGCCTAGGCCTAGGCCTAGGCCTAAACCTGGGCCTGGGCCTGGGCCTAGGCCTGGGCCTAAGGCCTGGGCCTAGGCCTGGGCCTGGGCCTGGGCCTGGGCCTGGGCCCCTAAGGCCTAAGGCCTGGGCCTAGGCCTGGGCCTAGGCCTGGGCCTAGGCCTGGCCTGGGCCTAAGGCCTAAGGCCTAGGCCTAGGCCTGGGCCTGGGCCTGGGCCTGGGCCTGGGCCTGGGCCTGGGCCTGGGCCTGGGCCTGGGCCCTGGGCCTGGGCCTGGGCCTGGGCCTGGGCCTGGGCCTAAGGCCCTAGGCCTGGGCCTGGGCCTGGGCCTGGGCCTGGGCCTGGGCCTGGGCCTGGGCCTGGGCCTGGGCCTGGGCCTGGGCCTGGGCCTGGGCCTGGGCCTAAAGGCCTAGGCCTAAAGGCCTAGGCCTGGGCCTGGGCCTAGGCCCCTAAACCTGGGCCTGGGCCTGGGCCCCTGGGCCTGGGCCTGGGCCCCTAGGCCTAAACCTGGGCCTGGGCCTAGGCCTGGGCCTAGGCCTGGCCCTGGGGGCCTGGGCCTGGGCCTAGGCCTAGGCCTAGGCCTGGGCCTGGGCCTGGGCCTGGGCCTGGGCCTGGGCCTGGGCCTGGGCCTAGGCCTAAACCCTAGGCCTGGGCCTAAACCTAAACCCTAAGGCCTGGGCCCTGGGCCTAGGCCTGGGCCTGGGCCTAGGCCTGGGCCTGGGCCTGGGCCTGGGCCTGGCCCTGGGCCTGGGCCTAGGCCTAGGCCTGGGCCTGGGCCTAGGCCTGGGCCCTAGGCCTAGGCCTGGGCCTGGGCCTGGGCCTGGGCCTGGGCCTGGGCCCTGGGCCTAGGCCTAGGCCTGGGCCTGGGCCTGGGCCTGGGCCTGGGCCTGGGCCTAGGCCTGGGCCTGGGCCTGGGGGCCCTGGGCCTGGGCCTGGGCCTGGGCCTGGGCCTGGGCCTGGGCCTAGGCCTGGGCCTGGGCCTAGGCCTGGGCCTGGGCCTGGGCCTGGGCCTGGGCCTGGGCCTGGGCCTAGGCCTGGCCTGGGCCTGGGCCTGGGCCTGGGCCTGGGCCTGGGCCTAGGCCTAGGCCTAGGCCTGGGCCTAGGCCTGGCCTAGGCCTGGGCCTGGGGCCTGGGCCTGGGCCTGGGCCTAGGCCTGGGCCTAAGGCCTGGGCCTGGGCCTGGGCCTGGGCCTAGGCCTGGGCCTGGGCCTGGGCCTGGGCCTAGGCCTGGGCCTAAGGCCTGGGCCTGGGCCCTGGGCCTAGGCCTGGGCCTGGGCCTGGGCCTAGGCCTAGGCCTAGGCCTGGGCCTGGGCCTAGGCCTGGGCCTAGGCCTGGGCCTGGGCCTGGGCCTGGGCCTGGGCCTGGGCCTGGGCCTGGGCCTGGGCCCTGGGCCTAGGCCTGGGCCTGGGCCTGCCTAGGCCTGGGCCTGGGCCTGGGCCTGGGCCTGGGCCTAAACCTAGGCCTAGGCCTGGGCCTAGGCCTGGGCCCTAGGCCTGGGCCTGGGCCTGGGCCTGGGCCTAAGGCCTGGGCCTGGGCCTAGGCCTGGGCCTAAACCTAGGCCTGGGCCTGGGCCCTGGGCCTGGGCCTGGGCCTGGGCCTGGGCCTGGGCCTAGGCCTGGGCCTAGGCCTGGGCCTGGGCCTAGGCCTGGGCCCTAAGGCCTAGGCCTGGGCCTGGGCCTAAGGCCTGGGCCTGGGCCTGGGCCTGGGCCTAGGCCTGGGCCTAGGGGCCTAGGCCTGGGCCTGGGCCTAGGCCTAGGCCTAAGGCCTGGGCCTGGGCCTAAACCCCCTGGGCCTGGGCCTGGGCCTGGGCCTGGGCCTGGGCCTGGGCCTGGGCCTGGGCCTAGGCCCTGGGCCTAGGCCTAGGCCTAGGCCTAGGCCTGGGCCTGGGCCTGGCCCTGGGCCTAGGCCTAAGGCCTAGGCCTAGGCCTGGGCCTGGGCCTGGGCCTGGGCCTAGGCCTGGGCCTGGGCCTAGGCCTAGGCCTGGGCCTGGGCCTGGGCCTAAGGCCTGGGCCTAGGCCCTAGGCCTAGGCCTGGGCCTAGGCCTGGGCCTGGGCCTGGGCCTGGGCCTGGGCCTGGGCCTAGGCCTGGGCCTAAACCTAGGCCTAGGCCTGGGCCTGGGCCTGGGCCTAGGCCTGGGCCTAGGCCTAAGGCCTAGGCCTGGGCCTGGGCCTAGGCCTGGGCCTGGGCCTGGGCCTGGGCCTGGGCCTGGGGGCCTAGGCCTAGGCCTAGGGGCCTGGGCCTGGGCCTGGGCCTGGGCCTGGGCCTAGGCCTGGGCCTGGGCCCTGGGCCTGGGCCTGGGCCTGGGCCTAGGCCTGGGCCTGGGCCTAAAGGCCTGGGCCTAGGCCTGGGCCTGGGCCTGGGCCTGGGCCTAGGCCTGGGCCTAGGCCTAGGCCTGGGCCCTGGGCCTGGGCCTGGCCCTAAAGGCCTGGGCCTGGGCCTGGGCCTGGGCCTGGGCCTGGGCCTGGGCCTGGGCCTGGGCCTAGGCCTGGGCCTGGGCCTGGGCCCCTGGGCCTAGGCCTAGGCCTGGGCCTGGGCCTGGGCCTGGGCCTGGGCCTGGGCCTAGGCCTGGCCCTAAAGGCCTAAGGCCTGGGCCTGGGCCTGGGCCTGGGCCTGGGCCTGGGCCTGGCCTAGGCCTGGGCCTGGGCCTGGGCCTAGGCCTAGGCCTGGGCCTAGGCCTGGGCCCCTGGGCCTGGCCCTGGGCCTGGGCCTAGGCCTAGGCCTAGGCCTAGGCCTAGGCCTGGGCCTGGGCCTGGGCCTGGGCCTAGGCCTAGGCCTGGGCCTGGGCCTGGGCCTGGGCCTAGGCCTGGGCCTGGGCCTGGGCCTGGGCCTGGGCCTGGGCCTGGGCCTGGGCCTGGGCCTGGGCCTGGGCCTAAGGCCCTGGGCCTGGCCCTAGGCCTGGGCCTGGGCCTGGGCCTGGGCCTGGGCCTAAGGCCTAGGCCTAAAGGCCTAGGCCTGGGCCTGGGCCTAGGCCTGGGCCTGGGCCTGGGCCTGGGCCTGGGCCTGGGCCTGGGCCTGGCCCTGGGCCTGGGCCTGGGCCTAAAGGCCTGGGCCTAGGCCTAGGCCTGGGCCTGGGCCTAGGCCTAGGCCTAGGCCTAGGCCTGGGCCTGGGCCTAGGCCTAGGCCTAGGCCTGGGCCTAGGCCTAGGCCCTAGGCCTAGGCCTAAGGCCTGGGCCTGGGCCTAGGCCTGGGCCTGGGCCTGGGCCTGGGCCTGGGCCTGGGCCTGGGCCTGGGCCTGGGCCTGGGCCTAGGCCTAGGCCTGGGCCTAGGCCTAGGCCCTAGGCCTGGGCCTGGGCCTAGGCCTGGGCCTAGGCCTAGGCCTAGGCCTGGGCCTGGGCCCTGGGCCTGGGCCTGGGCCTGGGCCTGGGCCTGGGCCTAGGCCTGGGCCTAGGCCTGGGCCTGGGCCTGGGCCTGGGCCTGGGCCTGGGCCTGGGCCTAAAGGCCTGGGCCTAAGGCCTAGGCCTGGGCCTAGGCCTAGGCCTAGGCCTGGGCCTAAGGCCTAAGGCCTAGGCCTAAGGCCTAGGCCTAGGCCTAGGCCTAGGCCTAGGCCTAGGCCTAGGCCTAGGCCTGGGCCTGGGGGCCTAGGCCTGGGCCTGGGCCTGGGCCTGGGCCTGGGCCTGGCCTAAGGCCTAGGCCTGGGCCTGGGCCTGGGCCTAGGCCTGGGCCTGGGCCTAAGGCCTAGGCCTGGGCCTGGGCCTGGGCCCTGGGCCTGGGCCTGGGCCTGGGCCTAGGCCTGGGCCTGGGCCTGGGCCTGGGCCTGGGCCTGGGCCTAGGCCTAGGCCTGGGCCTAGGCCTAGGCCTAGGCCTGGGCCTAGGCCTAGGCCTAGGCCTGGGCCTAAGGCCTGGGCCTGGGCCTGGGCCTGGGCCTGGGCCTAAGGCCTAGGCCTAAGGCCTAGGCCTAAGGCCTGGGCCTGGGCCTGGGCCTGGCCCTAGGCCTGGGCCTGGGCCTAGGCCTGGGCCTGGGCCTAGGCCTGGGCCTAGGCCTGGGCCTGGGCCTAGGCCTGGGCCTGGGCCTAGGCCTGGGCCTGGGCCTGGGCCTGGGCCTGGGCCTGGGCCTGGGCCTGGGCCTGGGCCTGGGCCTGGGCCTGGGCCTGGGCCCTGGGCCTGGGCCTGGGCCTGGGCCTGGGCCTGGGCCTGGGCCTGGCCCTGGGCCTGGGCCTGGGCCTGGGCCTGGGCCTAGGCCTAGGCCTGGGCCTGGGCCTGGCCTGGGCCTGGGCCTAAGGCCTAAAGGCCTGGGCCTAAGGCCTAGGCCCTAGGCCTAAAGGCCTGGGCCTAGGGGCCTAAAGGCCTGGGCCTAGGCCTGGGCCTAAGGCCTAGGCCTGGGCCTGGGCCTAAAGGCCTAGGCCTAGGCCTAGGCCTAGGCCTAGGCCTAGGCCTAGGCCTAGGCCTAGGCCTAGGCCTAGGCCTAGGCCTAGGCCTGGGCCTAAAGGCCTAGGCCTGGGCCTGGGCCTGGGCCTGGGCCTAGGCCTGGGCCTAGGCCTGGCCTGGGCCTGGGCCTGGGCCTGGGCCTAGGCCTGGGCCTGGGCCTGGGCCTGGGCCTAAAGGCCTGGGCCTGGGCCTAGGCCTGGGCCTAAGGCCTGGGCCTGGGCCTGGGCCTGGGCCTAGGCCTGGGCCTAAAAAGGCCTGGGCCTGGGCCTAGGCCTAAAGGCCTGGGCCTGGGCCTGGGCCTGGGCCTAGGCCTAGGCCTAAGGCCTGGGCCTGGGCCTGGGCCTAAAGGCCTAAGGCCTGGGCCTAGGCCTGGGCCTAGGCCTAGGCCTAGGCCTAGGCCCTGGGCCTAGGCCTGGGCCTGGGCCTGGGCCTGGGCCTGGGCCTGGGCCTGGGCCCTGGGCCTGGGCCTAGGCCTGGGCCTAGGCCTAGGCCTGGGCCTAGGCCTGGGCCTGGGCCTAAGGCCTGGGCCTGGGCCTAGGCCTGGGCCTGGGCCTAGGCCTGGGCCTAGGCCTAGGCCTAGGCCTAGGCCTGGGCCTGGGCCTAGGCCTGGGCCTGGGCCTGGGCCTGGGCCTAAGGCCTGGGCCTGGGCCTGCCTAGGCCTGGGCCTGGGGCCTAGGCCTAGGCCTGGGCCTGGGCCTGGGCCTAGGCCTGGGCCTGGGCCTGGGCCTAGGCCTAGGCCTAGGCCTAGGCCTGGGCCTAGGCCTAGGCCTGGGCCTGGGCCTGGGCCTAGGCCTGGGCCTGGGCCTAGGCCTAGGCCTGGGCCTAGGCCTGGGCCTAGGCCTGGCCTGGGCCTGGGCCTAGGCCTGGGCCTGGGCCTGGGCCTAGGCCTGGGCCTAGGCCTAGGCCTGGGCCTGGGCCTGGGCCTAGGCCTGGGCCTGGGCCTAGGCCTGGGCCTAGGCCTGGGCCTGGGCCTGGGCCTAGGCCTAGGCCTGGGCCTAGGCCTGGGCCTAGGCCTAGGCCTAGGCCTGGGCCTGGGCCTAGGCCTGGGCCTAGGCCTAGGCCTGGGCCTGGGCCTAGGCCTGGGCCTGGGCCTAGGCCTAGGCCTAGGCCTAGGCCTAGGCCTAGGCCTGGGCCTAGGCCTGGGCCTGGGCCTAGGCCTGGGCCTGGGCCTAAAGGCCTGGGCCTGGGCCTGGGCCTGGGCCTAGGCCTGGGCCTAGGCCTGGGCCTGGCCTAGGCCTGGGCCTAGGCCTAGGCCTGGGCCTGGGCCTGGGCCTGGGCCTGGGCCTGGGCCTGGGCCTGGGCCTGGGCCTGGGCCTGGGCCTGGGCCTGGGCCTGGGCCTGGGCCCTGGGCCTAAGGCCTGGGCCTGGGCCTGGGCCTGGGCCTAAGGCCTGGGCCCTGGGCCTGGGCGGCCTAGGCCTGGGCCTGGGCCTGGGCCTGGCCCTAAAGGCCTAGGCCCTAAGGCCTAGGCCTAGGCCTAGGCCTAGGCCTGGGCCTGGGCCTGGGCCTGGGCCTGGGCCTGGGCCTGGGCCTGGGCCTGGGCCTGGGCCTGGCCTGGGCCTGGGCCTAAGGCCTGGGCCTGGGCCCTAGGCCTGGGCCTGGGCCTAAAGGCCTAGGCCTGGGCCTGGGCCTAGGCCTGGGCCTGGGCCTGGGCCTGGGCCTGGGCCTAGGCCTGGGCCTAGGCCTGGGCCTAGGCCTGGGCCTGGGCCTGGGCCTGGCCTAAGGCCTGGGCCTAGGCCTAGGCCTGGGCCTGGGCCCTAAGGCCTAAGGCCTAGGCCTAGGCCTAGGCCTGGGCCTAGGCCTGGGCCTGGGCCTGGGCCTAGGCCTAAGGCCTAGGCCTGGGCCTAAGGCCTAGGCCTGGGCCTAAGGCCTAAGGCCTAGGCCTAGGCCTAGGCCTGGGCCTAAGGCCTGGGCCTGGGCCTAGGCCTGGGCCTGGGCCTGGGCCTAGGCCTAGGCCTAAGGCCTAAGGCCTGGGCCTGGCCTAGGCCTGGGCCTGGGCCTGGGCCTGGGCCTGGGCCTAGGCCTAGGCCTAGGCCTAAGGCCTGGGCCTGGGCCTAGGCCTAAAGGCCTGGGCCTAGGCCTGGGCCTGGGCCTGGGCCTAGGCCTGGGCCTGGGCCTAGGCCTGGGCCTGGGCCTGGGCCTGGGCCTGGGCCTGGGCCTGGGCCTGGGCCTGGGCCTGCCTAGGCCTAGGCCTGGGCCTGGGCCTGGGCCTAGGCCTGGGCCTGGGCCTGGGCCCTGGGCCTAGGCCCTGGGCCTAGGCCTAGGCCTGGGCCTAGGCCTAGGCCTAGGCCTGGGCCTGGGCCTGGGCCTAGGCCTGGGCCTGGGCCTGGGGGCCTGGGCCTGGGCCTGGGCCTGGGCCTGGGCCTGGGCCTGGGCCTGGGCCTGGGCCTGGGCCTAGGCCTGGGCCTGGGCCTAAGGCCTAAGGCCTAGGCCTAGGCCTGGGCCTAGGCCTGGGCCTGGGCCTAGGCTAAGGCCTAGGCCTAGGCTAAGGCCTAAGGCCTAGGCCTAAGGCCCTGGGCCTAGGCCTGGGCCTGGGCCTGGGCCTGGGCCCTGGGCCTGGGCCTGGGCCTGGGCCTGGGCCTGGGCCTGGGCCTGGGCCTGGGCCTGGGCCTAAGGCCTAGGCCTAGGCCTAGGCCTGGGCCTAAAGGCCTGGGCCTAAGGCCCCTAAAGGCCTAGGCCTAAGGCCTAAGGCCTAGGCCTAGGCCTAGGCCTAGGCCTGGGCCTGGGCCTAGGCCTAGGCCTAGGCCTAAGGCCTGGGCCTAGGCCCTAAGGCCTGGGCCTGGGCCTGGGCCTAGGCCTAGGCCTGGGCCCTAGGCCTAGGCCTAGGCCTAGGCCTGGGCCTGGGCCTAAAGGGCCTAGGCCTAAGGCCTAGGCCTGGGCCTAGGCCTAGGCCTAAGGCCTGGGCCTAGGCCTGGGCCTGGGCCTAGGCCTAAGGCCTGGGCCTGGGCCTGGGCCTGGGCCTGGGCCTGGGCCTGGGCCTGGGCCTGGGCCTGGGCCTGGGCCTAGGCCTAGGCCTGGGCCTAGGCCTGGGCCTGGGCCTGGGCCTAGGCCTAAGGCCTGGGCCTAGGCCTGGGCCTAGGCCTGGGCCTGGGCCTGGGCCTGGGCCTAGGCCTAAGGCCTGGGCCTAGGCCTAAGGCCTGGGCCCCTAGGCCTGGGCCTGGGCCTGGGCCTGGGCCTGGGCCTGGGCCTGGGCCTGGGCCTGGGCCTAGGCCTGGGCCTGGGCCTAAGGCCTGGGCCTAGGCCTAGGCCTGGGCCTGGGCCTGGGCCTGGGCCTGGGCCTAGGCCTGGCCTGGGCCTGGCCTGGGCCTGGGCCTAGGCCTGGGCCTAAGGCCTAAGGCCTAGGCCTAGGCCTGGGCCTAGGCCTGGGCCTGGGCCTGGGCCTAGGCCCTAAGGCCTAAGGCCTGGCCCTGGGCCTAGGCCTAAGGCCTGGGCCTAGGCCTGGGCCTAGGCCCTGGGCCTAGGCCTAGGCCTAGGCCTAGGCCTGGGCCTGGGCCTGGGCCTGGGCCTGGGCCTGGGCCTGGGCCTGGGGGCCTGGGCCTAGGCCTAGGCCTAGGCCTGGGCCTAAGGCCTGGGCCTGGGCCTGGGCCTGGGCCTGGGCCTGGGCCTGGGCCCTGGGCCTGGGCCTAAAGGCCTGGGCCTGGGCCTGGGCCTGGGCCTGGGCCTGGGCCTGGGCCTGGGCCTGGGCCTGGGCCTGGGCCTGGCCTAGGCCTGGGCCTGGGCCTGGGCCTAGGCCTGGGCCTGGGCCTGGGCCTGGGCCTGGGCCCTGGGCCTAAGGCCTAGGCCTGGGCCTGGGCCTAAAGGCCTGGGCCTGGGCCTGCCTAGGCCTGGGCCTGGGCCTGGGCCTGGGCCTAGGCCTAGGCCTGGGGCCTAAAGGCCCTGGGCCTAGGCCTGGGCCCTGGGCCTGGGCCTAGGCCTAGGCCTAGGCCTGGGCCTGGGCCTGGGCCTAGGCCTGGGCCTAGGCCTGGGCCTGGGCCTGGGCCTAGGCCTAAGGCCTAGGCCTAAGGCCTAGGCCTGGGCCTAGGCCTGGGCCTAAGGCCTAAGGCCTGGGCCTGGGCCTGGGCCTGGGCCTGGGCCTGGGCCTAGGCCTAGGCCTAGGCCTGGGCCTAAGGCCTGGGCCCTAAGGCCTGGGCCTAGGCCTAGGCCTGGGCCTGGGCCTAAGGCCTAGGCCTAGGCCTAGGCCTAAAGGCCTAAGGCCTAGGCCTAGGCCTAGGCCTAAGGCCTGGGCCTAGGCCTAGGCCTAGGCCTGGGCCTAAGGCCTAGGCCTGGCCTGGGCCTAGGCCTAAGGCCTAAGGCCTAAGGCCTAGGCCTGGCCCTGGGCCTAGGCCTGGGCCTGGGCCTGGGCCTGGGCCTAGGCCTGGGCCTGGGCCTAAGGCCTAGGCCTAAAGGCCTGGGCCTAAAGGCCTAAAGGCCTGGGCCCTAGGCCTGGGCCTAGGCCTAAAGGCCTAAGGCCTGGGCCTAAGGCCTAAGGCCTGGGCCTGGGCCTGGGCCTGGGCCTGGGCCTAGGCCTGGGCCCTGGGCCTGGCCTAGGCCTGGGCCTAAAGGCCTGGGCCTGGCCTGGGCCTAAGGCCCTAGGCCTAAGGCCTGGGCCTGGGCCCTAGGCCTAGGCCTAGGCCTAAAGGCCTAGGCCTAGGCCTAGGCCTCAGGCCTGGGCCTGGCCTAAGGCCTGAGGCCTGGGCCTGGGCCTAGGCCTGGGCCTGGGCCTAGGAGGCCCCTAGGCCTAGGCCTGGGCCTAGGCCTAAAGGCCTAGGCCCTAAGGCCCCTAGGCCTGGCCCTGGGCCCTAAAGGCCTAGGCCTAAATTGGCCCTGGCCTGGGCCTGGGCCAAGGCCTATAGGCCTGGGCCTGGGCCTAGGCCTGGGCCTAAAGGCCCTAAAGGCCCTGGGCCTGGGCCTGGGCCTGCCTAGGCCTAGGCCTAGGCCCTAGGCCTGGGCCCTAAGCCTGGCCTGGGCCTGGGCCTGGGCCCTAGGCCTGGGCCTAGGGCCTGGGGCCCTGGGCCTGGGCCTGGGCCTAAGGCCTAGGCCTAAAGGCCCTAGGCCCTGGGCCTAGGCCCTGGCCTGGCCCTAGGCCCTAGGCCCTGGCCTAAAGGCCTAAGCCAGGCCCTAGGCCCTAGGCCTAAACCCTAAACCCTAAACATTCTTCTCCTCTAAACCTCTCACTAAAAACCTCTCTCTAGAAAACTCTCTCAACTCGTCACCGTTGACCGGCGTTGACCGGCGTTGACCGGCGTTGACCGGCGTTGACCGGCGTGACCGGCGTTGACCGGCGTTGACCGGCGTTGACTTCCGGCCATGGCCTCCCCGGAGGCCGGTGATGGCACTCTACCACCGCCGGCACCACCCCAGCAAACCGGAAAAGCCCCAACCCGAACCCAACTCCCTCCCCCTCAAAAATCACGGCCAAACTCACGGCTAAGCACACGTCCTTCATCCTCCCAACAACCCTCCCAAATCCAGGCACCAAATCGACAAAAAATGAACCCAACCTTGACTCCATACCCACATCTAATCCTCGATCCAACCTAGATCGGCAAGAAAAATCGGCCAAAGATGCCACAAAAAAACCACCCCAGCTCTCGGCCTCCTCAACCGGCCAAATCGGACATCATTTTTTCCGATTTGACCACATCGGACAACCCAAATCAACAACCACAACCAACCGGAAACTATCCCAAAGCCGATCCAGCCTTTCCGTCAACAAGAACTGCCGGATCGACCGAGACTCTCCCTCCAACATCCAGTCCTCGATCCGAGACTATCCGTGCTTCAATCGGCCTCCATGACCCATCTCGGCATTCGAAATCTGCTAGGGAAGATGGGAATCAACCCAGAACCCCCGCGGCGGCAAAGATCGGTGGCACGGAAACCACGCATCTCCCTCCCCTACCACGAACCCTTCTGTTGGCCGTAACTTAAGACCCTAGGCCTGGCCAGCCGGAGGACAATCGGCGGCCCTTGGCCCGCCCCGCGACTCCTCTTCCAGCTACCACCGCCTGGAAACACAAGCCTGAGGCGGTGAAATCCCGATTTGGAGGCCGCGGTGATCTCCCAACCAAAATAACAAGGAACCCTAAAAACCCAACCAGAGATCCTTTAAACAATAACCAAGCCCGTACAGAATTTTACCACCTTTGAGCAGGAACCATGACCATTCCCATGCCCAAACCCAAACCAGAACCCAAGATCCACTTTGCCTTAAACCAAAACCAAGCCCAACCAACCCTGAAAAACCAAACCCAAATAATAAAACCCGATATGCAAAATATAAACCATGCCCATAATTTTACAAAAAATACACATTTACCCCTTTAAACCCTCCTATCTTCCATTTTACACCCATTTTGTTCTTAATCCCGTGCTCCCGACCTCGAGAAATCATTTTCGGATGTAGTTCGGGGGCGAGAGATTGACGATTCCGCTAAGCCAGGTCTCGCTCATGCGGGGGCCGTAGTTATTTTTGGTAGGAGATTCTTTGTGATGGTGAGCCGTTCAAGGCGCTTGTCGGTAAGTTTTCTTTTAGTAGTCCCCGATGGATGTTATCGGGAAATTTTTATTTCCTAGGGTGAAAGGAATTCCCAGATTTCTTTGTTGGATAGCGTAGTATTGCGATTAATTTGTCTTTGGAGGAGGATTATTCCGTATTTGGTTGCCTGGGACATGGTACGTTAATGGGAGGGGATGCGTATCTTCAAATGGAGTGCAGTTTCCATTTGCTCGTCGAGTCCCCGTAGTCCGGTATGGGTTTCTCTCCCCTCTTTGCCCGGTGCACTTTGTTCATTGCAAAGTGCAGCTTTATTCATTCTTCTTGCCTTATTGGTACTCCTCTTGGTCGATCATGCTTCCGCGTCGGTCAATAGACCATCGATTTGCCGTGTTTTAGTTGAGTACGATATTTCTCGGCCTTTACTCCCCGCATTTGGATCGGGAGGGGATAGTGGATTTTTAGCGGGATGTTGTGTTCGAGAGGGTTCCGCCTCTCTGCACCTCGTGTCGTCACCTCGGACACGGCCACGGAGGCTTGCTTCGTTACACATCACTGGGCTCATGAGCCCAATCGGCCTTCGGCTCCCACTCGGAGGCGAGAGGCAGCCGCTGCGGGCGGCGGGCCCTAGGCCTCTCATGAGATGCTCGTCGCCATCGGCTCCTCGGCCCGTGCACGTCATCTCTAGATCCCCAGGCACGATGTCGGTATGTATTCTCGACATCTCACTCGTGAGGTCCTCGGGCCCCCCACCTCATGCGGGCGGGGCGACCCAGCCCCAGAGATCCCAGGTGCACTTGGGCGAGCCCAGACGGTCGGTAGCTCCGGTTGATTCGGACTCGGTTCTTCTTCTTACGATGATGCGATGCGATTCAGGAGGCCGTCGCTCAGGGATCTTTGTTCACACCCGTGTGGGATTTAACTCCGTTGCAGGCATTCAGTCGGATGATGGGGTAGCGGAGAGATGTCGGGGTGTATCTCACTCGGCGGATACCCGCCCGGACTCAGAGCCGGTGACTTTAGAGATGAGGGTCGTTTCTGGTGACCCAGGAGGCTCATACCCCGCGAGGATCGGGATCTTTGTTATTGATAGTTTTGATGGTGTTCGGACTACGAGTTCTTCTCGGGATTTTTCTCTGGTTGTGGGTCGCGAGGCCAGTGACAACCCGGAGACGGAGGCGGAGACACTCTTCCACTTTAGATGATTAGTTCCCTTATTTGGAACATTCGGGGGGATTGGAAAAACCCCCCGATCCCATGATTGCGGAAATTAGTTCGTCTTCATCGGTTATCTTTGGTTTGCATTTTGGAGCCGTTTCTCTCGCGGATCGGCTAGAGAATTTACATTCGGGTGCGGCTTGCGATGGATCATGCTACATCTTCCCGATCACAGGAAGATTTGGGTTCAGTCGGCCCCGTTCTCGGTGGAGCTTACGCACGACATGGGTCGGGTGATTCTTTCTTAGGGTTAGTCATTCATGTCTCCTTTGGTTCTTGTTTCTTATGTTTATGCCGGTTGCCTCGTGGATGTGAGAGAGGACTTATGGGGCGCTCACGGAGACTTTTGCCGATAGTCATGATCTCCTTGGTGTGTGGGAGGTGATTTTAATGTTGTTCAGGCGATTTCGGAGATTTCTGGCGGTCATGCTCAGCCCCAGGGGGCGATCGATGCTTTTCACGAAGCATTGCTTAGTAGTGGCTTGGAGGATGCAGGGTATGTTGGCAGTCCATTTACTTGGACCAATGGGGCGTACTTGGGCGTCTTGATAGAGTGGTATGTAAGCTTAGTTGGTGGATTATTTCTCTGTGTTTGGGTTTCCCTTTGAACCGCATGTTGCCTCAGGCCATTCTCACTTCTCGCATCTGTGATAGAGATCTTTATCGAGAGGCCCTTCACGATTGATTTCTTCATGTGTGGGTTTGAAGCATCAGGGTTCCCGATTATTGTTCGTCGGTCTTGGGATGCCCAGGTGGCGGTGCGGGGATGAGAGCCTTTCGTGAGCTTACTCGGTTAAAGCTGTTTGAAGGCTTGGAACGAGGGGCGTGTTCGGCAGCGTTTTCTCCCAGGGTTCGGCGGCGGAGGAGGGCGTAGGCGAGAGGGAGGCATGTATGATATTTACAGTTCCGTAGATGATGAGTTGCTTTTCGGAGGCTAGGCGAGATTGCGGCGGGCTTTGATTCGGGAGGAGATTTTTCGTCGGTGATCCGGTGTTCGTTGGGTTCGAGAGGCGACTCGAACACTCGCTTTTTCCATGCGATGATTCGGAAAAAGCGGCAGTCTTCACATTCACGAGGATTAGGGAGGATTCCTCTTACGAGTGGATTTTAGGGCATACGCCCTTGGCTTTGATTCGGCGGTGGAGTATTTTCGGGGTTTATTGACGGGAGACTCGGCGATTCACCGGTGATTTTCATGCTATCCCGCCTTAGTTCTTACGAGGATGGCGTGGGCTTATGCGGGGGCGGATATAGATGAGGTTCGACGGGCGTTTTTCGATTGATCCAGGAGAGTGCTCGGGTCAGGATGGATTCTGCCCGGTTTTACCGATCGTCTTTGGGATATCATAGCGTGATTTGTTGGATCTTTGTCTGGATTATTTGGAGGTTCGGCCATGCCCGAAGGATTCAGTACTTTATTGGTCCTGCGAGAAGACCTCTCAAGGCTTCTTGGGCGATTTTTTCGGCCGTCGGTCTTTGCAGCGTTAGCAACAAGGTTATCACCCAAGTTGCTCGTTCAAAACTATCCCTTACTTCCCGGATTATCTCTCCTTCCGGAGGCGGTTTTGTGCTGGCGGGTGATTCACGACAATGTTCTTTTGGTTCGGGGTGGTTCATGACCTTAGTCGGCCCCGTCCATGGGGCGATGTAGTCTTTGAAGCTTGATATGGCTAAGGCGTACGATCGCATGTCTTGGCCTTTCATTCTCGCGTGCTCCGATCTTCGGGTTTTGGTATTTGGACTTCTTTGATCAGGAGAAGCGGGTTTATGGCCCTTGGTTTTGAGTCTTTGGTTAGTGGAGCCATTCATGGGTACTTTCGATCGAGAGAGAGGCTGCGCGGGCGACCCATCTCCTTGCTTATTCATTATAGGCTGCGGAGTACTTATCCGAGGCTTAGATCACTTATATTCCGGTATCCTTGATCCAGGTATATCACCTCTGCTCCTCTTGGGTCTCATTTGAGCTTTGCGGATGACATTATTATTTTTGCAAATGGGAGTCGATCCGACTGCGGTCATGGATTTCTGCATCATTATGAGGCGTTTCGGGCCGATTGATCGGCCGAGGCCAGAAGCGCATTTTCTACATTGGGAGATCGGCTTCTGACTTCCCAGGTCTATAGTGCACTCGATTCACGGGCTTTCGGTGGCGGCAGTTTCCTTTCACTTACCTTGGTTGTCAGATTTTCGGGGGTGTCGGGATCTCTTATTTTGATGATATGGTTCGGAGGATCGGGAGAGGATTTCGAGGTTGGGCTAACCGCCTTCTCTCTTTTGGAGGAAGGCTGGTTCTTATTCGCCACATCTTGGCCCATGCCCCTGCACTTGTTTCATGTTATTCGTCCTCCTTGACGGTACTTGAGCCTACGGCGGCTTTTCACCGCTTTCTTTGGGGAGATTCGGAGGGGCGTCGGATCCATTGGTGTAGATGGCGACGGTGTGTTATCCGTCGAGGAGGGTGGACTCGGCATTCGGTCCTTTTTGATATGATTGAGGCTTTTGAGATCAAACTACGGTGGCGCTTAGTCGGCGGGATTCTCTTTGGGCTTCCTTCATGAAGTCAGTATTGAGATCCTCGCATCAGGGTCTTATTCGGTTTCTTTATCGGCATCCCGCTTTGGAGCCGCCTATGCGATATTCATTTGTCTGGTAGTCTCGCGGCGTTGGCTAGTTGGGAGAGGAGAGTGCGACTTTTGGTATGATTGTTGGCTGGGATCTTGTCCTTTATATTTTTATAATGCTGCTGCGGCTTCTTCGGAGCCAGTCTCCTTTTATTGGCAGGGTACAGTTTGGGACAGAGGCAAGCTAGAGGGCATCCTTCCTTCATCCATTATTGATCAGATACTTTTAGTGCCCATCTCCAAGGATGAGCGGATTTGATTCGTTGGGATCCAGCCCGATGGCTCTTTTCGACTCGGTTGCGTGGGAGATTGTTCGGTGTTCTAAGTAGAGATGAGACTTTTTGAGATGATTTGGCGGAGACACGTCCGCGCGAGTCTCTTTCTTCTGTGGCGACTTCTCCATGGTTTTCTCGCTTGCTTTGATGATGTTTTATGTTCGAGGGGTTCCATATGGTTTCTCGATGTTTGTGCGGAGGAGCTTGAGACCTCAGCCCTGTTCGTGGGTGCCGCGGGTTCGTATTATTTGGGACCCTTCAGGCGTCTTGTGGGGATACGAGAGCTTGGTTTTGTCTCCTCGTGCTTTGCTTGCCTTTTGGAGGTACTCTGCTCCCTCAGGAATCATCTTGGCGTCCTTCTTCCTTGCTTCGTTTTGTGGCAAGTCTGGAAGGCAGAAATGATTCGGTTTCCTTCAGAGACATTCTCGCCAGATGGGGTCATTTTCCAGGTAGATTCAGACATCAGACTCGCCAGTTCGGCTTTTGGATTCAAGCCTCCCCAAGTGAGGGGAGTCTTGAATCCCCGGATTATGGAGGGCATACAGGTCATGGCTTTTCTTAGGAGGCCGTCCGATTAGTTTCTTGGGCGAGACCATCTTACGGTGTGATCGGTGTTGTGGATGGTTGTTCGGGGTAACCCAGGATGGCGGCTCGGGAGGTATTCTCGGGGACCAGCAGGGAGGCGCGTTGCTGCTTTTGGCTCTTTTACGGGCCCGTAGGCCGATCTTATCTGTTGAGCTCATGGCGATTTGCGAGGATTGCGGTGGCCACCCAGTTGGTTTTTACGCCTGGAGGTGGAGTCGGATTCATGACGGTGGTATCTTGGATTCACTCTCGGGGTCTGTTCGATGGGATTATGCTTACTTTCTCGTCGGGCGTGCGGTGATATCTTGGCCCCGTCCGGATCGGCATGTTCTTCGGGGCGACATTTGATTTTCTAGCCAATTGGGCTGCTCATAGGACCGGTGAGGATATTTCTTTCGGCCGAGGAGCTTCCCGGAGGCCTCGTTGGCATTCTTCGCCGATCTTGCTCTGCGATTAGCGTATTCGACGATAGTTTATGTCTCTTACCG
Organism: Aegle marmelos; assembly: GCA_030449875.1. Classification (NCBI taxonomy): domain Eukaryota; kingdom Viridiplantae; phylum Streptophyta; class Magnoliopsida; order Sapindales; family Rutaceae; genus Aegle; species Aegle marmelos. The sequence goes on from JASUUL010000097.1 coordinate 18,984, forward strand.
CTTTTATTCATTTTCTAGGAGGTTTTGGTTTATGTCCCCTCACATGTATTTGATCCATTTTCGTATTTATTTCACGGGTAGGGGTCCTTTTAACCCCAGCTGTCGGTGGTTTTTAAAAAAAAAAAAAAAAAAAACCCTAAACTGAACAAACCCGCAAACCTAAAGCACAAAGCCAGCCTGGCCCTAAAGCCAAGCCTAAACCAAGCCTAGCCACCTAGGCAAGAGCCTGGGCCCTAAACCTAAACCCTAAACCTAAAAGCCTGGCCTAAGCCACTGAGCCCTAAGGCCCTGGGCCTAGGCCCAAGGCCAAAGGCCTAGGCCTAGGCCAGGCCCTGAAGCCTGGAGGCCAGGGCCCAAAGCCAGGCTGAGCCAGGCCCTGGGCCAGAGGCCAGGCCTGGGCCAGGCCCAGGCCAGCCCAGGCCCAGGCCTGGGCCAGGCCAGGCCCTGGACCCCAGGCCCAGGCCTGGGCCTGGGCCTGGGCCCTGGGCCTAGGCCCCCTAGGCCACTGAGCCCCTGGCCCTGGGCCTGGGCCAGGCCTGAGGCCCCAAGGCTAGGCCCTGAGCCAGGCCTGGGCCAAGGCCTGGGCCACAAGGCCCAGGCCCTGGCCTGAGGCCAGCAGGCCCAGGCCCAGGCCTAGGCCAAGGCTGGGCCTAGGCCTGGGCCTGCCCTAAACCCTAAGGCCAGGCCCTAGGCCCTAAAGGCCCTGGGCCTGGCCCTGGCCCCAGGCCTGGGCCCTGAGCCCAGACCCAGGCCCAGACCCCAGAGGCCACTGAGGCCCCCTGGCCTGGGCCCTAGGCCCAGGCCCCCAGGCCCTGAGCCCCAAGCCCAGACCCCTGGGCCCTGGGCCCTGAGCCCTGGGCCCCAGGCCCCCTGGGCCTGGGCCCCTAAACCTGGGCCTAAACCCTAAACCCTAGGCCCTGGGCCTGGGCCCTGGCCCCTAAACCCTAAACCCCCTAAACCTAAACTGGGCCTAAAACCCTAAAACCACTAAGCCTGAGGCCAGGCCTGGGCCCAAACCACAAACCCCAACCCTAAACCACAGGCCAACCAAAACCAAACCATTCTTCACTCCCCAACCTCTCACTAAAAACCTCTCTCTAAAAAACTCTCTCAACTCGTCACCGTTGACCGGCGTTGACCGGCGTTGACCATCGTTGACCGGCATTGACCGGCGTTGACCGGCGCTGACCGAGAGCTGCTTCCCGGTTATGGCCTCCGGTGGAGTGGTGATGGCATCCCCCCCCGGCATCAACCCAACACAAAGAAACCTCATTCGAAAAGCCCAAAGTCAAAAACCCCAAAATCAGAAATCCAACCTCGCCTCCACCTGAGTTCAGGCCACCATCTTCCCCAGGAAATGACCACATCCGACGCCGATCCTTTGCCGCCTCCACTTCCCAAAGCCATTCAACCCAACAATGGATCAGGATCCCCATCCATCCAGACCTAGATCTAAAAAAAAAACCATGACTGAGGCCACTTGAAAACCCGGCCGGCTTCCAAGCTGACCCACCCGGCCCTCATTTTACCCTCCCCCATGGCTCCAGCCTTAGCCGCCCTAAACCCCAACCCACATCTAAACCCATCGGCACCTCAAAGCCACGGCCAAACACCTCTACCACAAGAGAAACCAAACCCCGCAAGCTTTTACTAAACCCATGAGCTCACCCGGTCATCACAAGATTCAACACACCCGCCTTATGGTCACTCCGGTTTTGGAAATGGTCTCTCAACAACCCATTTTTAATAAATAAACTCTCGGCCATCACCCACGGAAACCAACCAAACCGCATCGGCATCTCTTTTTCGCAAATCTCCCCCAATCGTGGCCAAGAAAGAAAAGCAACTCCACTTTATCTTGGCCTCCTCTTGTCGTCAAACTCCCCGTCATCACCAAAATCCCATAGCCCCCGTCACCATCATCTCCTTTCTCGGCCAACCCATCTTCGTCCCGCACTCTGCCACCCGTGAACCACAAAACTCGAGCTTCCCAAGTTTGTGCCCACCCTCCAAGATGCATCCGATATCAAAACAACAAGGAACCAAAAACCCAAAGGCAAGATCCTTTAAACAATAACCAAGCCCGTACCCGAATTTTACCCACCCAAACCCAGAACCCGACAACAACCATTCCCATGCCCAAAAACCCAAGATCCCAACCCAATCCAAGATCCATGACTTAAACCAAAACAAGCCAAGCTGACCAAAGCCCGAAAACCAAGCCCAAATAACAAATCCCAAAATGCAAAATATCAATCAAGCCCATAATTTTGAAAAAAACACACATTTACCCATCAAACCCTCATACGCTTCCATTTTACCATTACTTCCCGATGCTCCTCTCCAGGCCAGAAATCATTTTCGGATGTAGTCTCAGGAGCGAGAGATTCAGCGATTCAGCTGAAACCGGTTTCGCTCATGCGCGGGGAGCCTGCCGTTATTTTTTCAGCCGAGGAGATTTCAGTCATGGCCGAGCCGTTCAAGCTGGCGCTTGTCGGTAAGTTTTCTTTTGGCCGTCCCCCGATGGATGTTATCAGGAAATTTTTTGTTTCCCTAGGACTGAAAGGGAATTCCCAGATTTCCTTGTTGGATAACCGCCGTATTATGATTAAATTTGTCTACGGAGGAGGATTATTCCGGTTGGTTGCGCGCAGGACATGGTGCGTTAATGGGAGGGGATGCGTATCTTCAAATGGATGCAGTTTCCATTTGCTCTGTCGAGTCCCCTATAGTCCCGGTATGGGTTTCTCTCCCTTATTTACCAGTGCACTTTGTTCATTGCAAAGCTGCACTTTATTCCATTGCTGCTGCCATTGGTACTCCACTTCGGGTCGATCATGCTACCGCATCGGTCAATAGACCATCGAGTTGCCGTGTTTTAGTTGAGTACGATATTTCTCGGCCTTTACTCCCGCATTTGGATCGGGAGGGGATAGTGGATTACAGCGGGATGTTGTGTTCGAGAGGGTTCCGCCTCTCTGCACCTCATGTCATCACCTCGGTCACGGCCACGGAGGCTTGCCGTTACACATCTGGGCTCATGAAGCCCAATCGGCCTTCGGCTCCACTCGGAGGCGAGAGCCGCTACGGGCAACGGCTAGGCCTCGCGAGATGTTCGTCGCCCGGCTCCTCCATTGATGCACCGTCATCTCAGGCTCTAGGCACGATGTCGGTATGTATTCTCGACATCTCACTCATGAGGGTCCTCGGGCCCCCGCACCTCGCGCGGGCCCGGCCTACCTCGAGATCACCAGGTCCACTTGGCAGGCAGAGCGGACCGGTAGCTCCGGTTGACTCGGATTCGATTCTTATTCTTGATGATGCGATAGCGATTCGGGAGACCGTCCGCTCAGGGATATTGTTCACACCCGTGTGGGATTTAACTCCCAGCTGCACCGACATTCAGTCGGATGATGGGGCGCGGGAGACGCGGGGGTGTATCTCACTCGGCGCGCGATGCCCCCTGGACTCAGATAGTGACTTTAGAGATGAGGGTCGTTTCTGACCGGCCAGGAGGCTCATACCCAGCGAGGATCGGGATGCGATTATTGATAGTTTTGATGGTGTTCGGACTACGAGTTCTTCTCGGGATTTTTCTGCAGTTGCGGGTCGTCGAGGCGTGACAACAACCGGAGACGGAGGACGCTCTTCCACCCCAGATGATTAGTTCCCTTATTTGGAACATTCGGGGGATTGGAAAACCCCATGATCCATGATTGCGGGAATTTAGTTCGTCTTCATCGGTTGTCTTTGGTTTGCATTTTGGAGCCGTTTCTCTCGTCGGATAGGCTAGAGGCAGTTCGGGTGCGGCTTTCGATGGATCATGCTATATCTTCCCGATCAGGAAGATTTGGGTTCTGAGTCGGCCCCGTTCTCGGTGGAGCTTACGCACGACATGGGTCGGGTGATTCACTTCTTAGGGTTAGTCATTCTTGTCTCCCGCCCGGTTCTTGTTTCTTATGTTTATGCCGGTTGCCTCATGGATGTGAGAGAGGACTTATGGGCCGCTCTTGAGACTTTTTGCCGATAGTCATGATCTCCTTGGAGTGTGGGAGGTGACTTTAATGTTGTTCGGGCGATTTCGGAGATCTCGGCGGTCATGCTCGGCCAGGGGGCTATCGATGCTGAAGCATTGCTTAGTAGTGGCTTGGAGGATGCGAGGATATGTTGGCGATCCATTTACTTGGACCAATGGGCGTACTTGGGCGTCTTGATAGAGTGGTATAACGCCGTTGGTGATTATTTCTCTGTGTTTCGGGTTTCCCACGCAACGCATACTTTGCCTCAGGCCATTCTCGCTTCTCCTGCATCTGTGTGGAGATCTATCGAGAGGCCCTTCACGATTGATTTCTTCACGTGTTCTTTGAAGCATCCGGGCTTCACCGATTTTGTTCGTCGATCTTGGGATGTCCAGGTGGCGGTGCGGGGATGAGAGCCTTTCGTGAGCTTACTCGGTTAAAGCTCTGTTTGAAGGCTTGGAACGAGGGCGTGTTCGGCAACGTTTTCTCCCGGGTTCGGCGGGCGAGAGGAGGGCGTAGGCGAGAGGAGAAGACAGTATGATATTTCGGTTCCGCCCGATGATAGAGTTGCTTTTTGAGAGAGGCTAGAGCGAGATTACAGCGAGGCTTTGATTCGGGAGGAGATTTTTCGTCGGCGATCCGGTGTTATTTGGGTTCGAGAGGCGACTCGAACACTCGCTTTTTCCATGCGATGATTCGGAAAAAGCGGCATTTGCTTCACATTCACGAGGATTCGGGAGGATTCCTCTTACGAGTGGATTTCAGAGCCATACCCCTGGCGATTGATTCGGTGTGGAGTATTTTCGGGGTTTATTGACGGAGACTCGGCGATTCACCGGTGATTTTCATTCTATCCCCGCCTTAGTGTCTTACGAGGATGCGTGGGCTTATGCGAGGGGGCGGATATTGATGAGGTTCGACGGGCGAGTTTTTTCGATTGATCAGAGAGTGCCGGTCCAGGATGGGTTTGCGGTAGGTTTTACCGATCGTCTTTGGGATATCATAGGCCGTGATTTGTTGGATCTTTGTCTAGATTATTTGAGGTTCGGCCATGCCGGGATTTGAGTACTTTATTGGTCCTCCCGCTTGAGAAGACCTCTCCGACTTCTTGGGCGATTTTCGACCGTCGAGTCTTTGCAACGTTAGCAACAAGGTTATCACCAAGTTGCTCGTTCGAGAGACTATCCCCTTTACTTCCCGGATTATCTCTCCTTCTCAGAGCGGTTTTGTGCCTGGCCGGGTGATTCACGACAATGTTCTTTTGGTTCAGGAGCTGGTTCATGACCTTAGTCGGCCCATCCGCGGGGGCAATGTGGTGCTGAAGCTTGATATGGCTAAGGCATACGATCGCATGTCTTGGCCATTCATTCTTCACATGCTCCGATGCTTGACTTTTCGAGGTATTTGGATTTCTTTGATCCGGAGAGCAGTTTATGGCCCTTGGTTTTCAGTGCTGGTTAGTGGAGCCATTCATGGGTACTTTCAGTCTGAGAGAGGACTGCGTCAGGGCGACCCCATTTCCCCTTGCTTATTCATTATAGCTGCGGAGTACTTATCCCGAGGCTTAGATCACTTATACTCCCGGTATCCTTCAGTCCGGTATATCACCTCTGCTCCCTCTTGGGTCTCCCATTTGAGCTTTGCGGATGACATTATTATTTTTGCAAATGGGAGTCGATCCGACTTACGAGAGGGTCATGGATTTTCTGCATCATTATGAGACGATTTCGAGGCCGGTGATCGGCCAGGCCAAGAGAGCATTTCTACACGTTGGGAGATCATTCTGACTTCCCACCGGTCTATAGTGCACTCAGTTACGGGCTTTCAGTGGCGACAGTTTCCTTTCTCTTACCTTGGTTGTCCGATTTTCACCGGGGGTGTCAGGATCTCTTATTTTGATGATATGGTTCGGAGGATCAGGGAGAGGATTTCAGGTTGGGCTAACCGCCTTCTCTCTTTTGGAGGGAAGCTGGTTCTTATTCGCCACGTCCTGGCCTCTATGCCCCTGCACTTGTTTCATGTTATCCGTCCTCCTTCGACGGTACTTCAGAGCCTAGAGCGGCTTTTCACCCGCTTTCTTTGGGGAGATTCGGAGGGGAGGCGCCGGATCCATTGGTGTAGATGGCCGACGGTATGTTATCCGGTCGAGGAGGGTGGACTCGGCATTCGGTCTTTTTTGATATGATTGAGGCTTTTGAGATCAAACTACGGTGGCGCTTAAGTCGGAGGATTCTCTTTGGGCTTCCTTTATGAAGTCCAGTATTGTTGAGATCCTCACATCCGAGTCTTATTCAGTTTCACTATCCGGCATCTCCTGTTTGGAGTCTCCTATGCGATGTTCATTTGTATGGCATTTAGTCTCGCGGCGTTGGCTAGTTGGGAGAGGAGGCTGACTTTCACAGTATGATTGTTGGCTGGGATCTTGTCCCTTATTTTTTTATAACGCTGCTGCGGCTTCTTCGGAGCCAGTCTCCTTTTATTGGCAGGGTACTGTTTGGGACAGAGGAAGCTAGAGGGCATCCTTCCATCATCCATTATTGATCAGATTCTATTAGTGCCTATCTCAGGATGAGGATTTGATTCGTTGGGATCCTAGCCCCGATGGCTCTTTTCAGCTCCGGACTGCGTGGGAGATTGTTCGGTGTTCTAGGCCGAGAGATGAGATTTTTGAGATGATTTGGCAGAGACACATCCCGACGCGAGTCTCTTTCTTCCTGTGGCGACTTCTCCATGGCTTTCTCGCCACTGATGATGTTTTATGTTCGAGGGGGTTCCACATGGTTTCTCGATGTTTGTGCGGAGGAGCTTGAGACCCTCCCCCTTGTTCGTGGACTGCCGCCCGGGTTCGTATTATTTGGGACCCTCTCAGGCGTCTTGTGGGGATACGAGAGCTTGTTTTTGTCTCCTCGTGCTTTGCTTTCCTTTTGGAGGTACTCGCTCCCTCCCGGAATCATCTTCGCGTCCTTCTTCCTTGCTTCATTTTGTGGCAAGTCTGGAAGGCCCGAAATGATTTTCGGTTCCGCTCAGAGACATTCTCGACCGATGGGGTCATTTTCCAGGTAGATTCTGACATCAGACTCGCCAGTTCGGCTTTTGGATTCAAGCCTCCCCAAGTGAGGGGAGTTTTGAATCCCCGGATTACGGAGGGCATACAGGTCATGGCCGCTGCTAGGAGGCCGATACGATTAGTTTCTTGGACGAGACCTTCTTCTGGTGTGATCGGTGCCGTTGTGGATGGTTGTTCGGGGTAACCACAGGATGGCGGCTCGGGAGGTATTCTCGGGGACCAGGAGGAGGCGCGTTGGCTGCTTTTGGCTCTTTTCGGGCCACAGGCCGATCATATCTGTTGAGCTTATGGCGATTTGCGAGGGCTTGCGGTGGCCACCCGGATCGGTTTTCGCCTGGAGGTGGAGTCGGATTCGCGACGGTGGTGTCTTGGATTCATTCTCGTGGTCCGTTCGGTGGGATTATGCTTATTCTTTACGACGGGTATGCGGCTGATATCTTGGCCCCATCCAGTTCGACATGTTCTGCGTGAGGCGACATCAGCAGCAGATTTTCTGGCCAATTGGGCCTGCTCCCATAGGACCAGCAGGATATTTCATTCAGCGCAGGAGCTTCCAAGAGGCCTCATCGGCATTCTTCGCACCGATGCTCTGCAGATTCCGCATATTCGACGATAGTTTATGTACTTTGCCGTTATTATTCATTTTCTACAGGAGGTTTTGGTGTATGTCCCCCTCCTATGTATTTGATCCATTTTCGCATTTATTTCACGGTAGGGTCCCTTAACCCCCACCTGTCGGTGGTTTATATAAAAAAAAAAAACCCTAAACCCTAAACCCTAAACCCTAAACCCTAAACCCTAAACCCTAAACCCTAAACCCTAAAACCCTAAACCCTAAACCCTAAACCCTAAACCCTAAACCCTAAACCCTAAAACCCTAAAACCCTAAACCCTAAAACCCTAAACCCTAAACCCTAAACCCTAAACCCTAAACCCTAAACCCTAAACCCTAAACCCTAAACCCTAAACCCTAAACCCTAAACCCTAAACCCTAAACCCTAAACCCTAAACCCTAAACCCTAAACCCTAAACCCTAAACCAAGCTGTAAGAGGGCATACAGGTCATGGCCGCTGCTAGGAGGCCGATCCGATTAGTTTCTTGGACGAGACCATCTTCTGGTGTGATCAGGCTGACTGTGGATGGTTGTTCCAGGGGTAACCCAGGATGGCGGCTCGGGGAGGTATTCTCGGGGACCACCGGGAGGCGCGTTGGCGCTTTTAGCTCGCTTTCGGGCCACGGAGCCGATCATATCGCCGAGCTTATGGCGATTTGCGAGGGCTTGCGGTGGCCGCCACCCGGATCGGTTTCTCTGCCCTGGAGGTGGAGTCGGATTCCGCGACGGTAGTGTCTTGGATTCATTCTCAGGGTCCCGTTCGGTGGGATTATGCTTATTCTTTACGACGGGTATGCAGCCTGATATCTTCTGGCCCCATCCAGATTCGACATGTTCTGCGTGAGGCGACATCAGCAGCAGATTTTTACGTTAACCGGTGGGCTGCTCCCATAGGACCAGCAGGATATTTCATTTAGCGCAGGAGCTTCCCAGAGGCCTCATCGGCATTCTTCGCACCGATGCTCTGCAGATTCCGCATATTCGACGATAGTTTATGTACTTGCCGTTATTATTCATTTTCTCTAGGAGGTTTTGGTGTATGTCCCCCTCCTATGTATTTGATCCATTCTCGCATTTATTTCACAGGTAGGGGTCCCGCCCAAAAAAAAAAAAAAAAAAACCCTAAACCCTAAACCCTAAACCCTAAACCCTAAACCCTAAACCCTAAACCCTAAACCCTAAACCCTAAACCCTAAACCCTAAACCCTAAACCCTAAACCCTAAACCCTAAAACAATCGTCACCATCCCTCCCTCCCTCTCTCTCTCTCTCTCTCTCTCTCTCTACGCAATGAGTTCTTCAGACTCCCCTCAGTCAATTCCTTTCAGATGCAAAAAGCCGATCACCGCAAAACCCTAACCGGGAAGCAGCTCTCGGTCAGCTCCGGTCAACGCCGGTCAACGCCGGTCAACGATGGTCAACGCCGGTCAATGCCGGTCAACGGTGACGAGTTGAGAGAGTTTTTTTAGAGAGAGGTTTTTAGTGAGAGGTTGGGGAGTGAAGAATGGGTTTAGGGTTTAGGGTTTGGGGTTTGGGGTTTGGGGTTTGGGGTTTGGGGTTTGGGGTTTGGGGTTCGGGGTTGGGGTTTCGGGGTTCGGGGTTCGGGGTTCGGGGTTCTGGGTTCGGGGTTCTTGTTTCAGGGTTCTGGGTTCAGGGTTCAGGGTTCAGGGTTCAGGGTTCGTCTGGGTTGGGTTCGGGGTTGGGTTGAGGTTGTGGTTCGGGTTCGTGGTTCAGGTCGTGGTTCGTGGTTCGTGGTTGTGGTTCGTGGTTGAGGTTGAGGTCGAGGGGTTCAGGTTCAGGTTCGTGGTTCACCGATGATAGTTTAAGCGGAGATATAGCAAATGAGAGAAAGTTTCGTCAATTGAGGAAATTTTTCTAAGGCATGGCTCTAGCGATGGAGTGGCGAAGCTTGGTGGAAACATCGATGATATTCTCTCGCCTTTACTCTTCTCCCCACTATTGACAAACTTTCGAAAAACGCCGGGGAAGAAAAATGAGATCTTTGCAAGAGGTTTTGATTATCGATCTGAAGGTGATGTCCCTCTTACCATCGATATACTGGGGGCTTTGATTATATTTAGAAGCTTAGAATTCTGGCAGGTAGGAGAATCTACTGGTGTCAATGAGGTGCAGTTTTTAACCATATTTAACTGGAGATTTGATCTTGACTGATTGAATGGTTCTGGCAATGTTTCCACTGGAATTTCATCACCCTCTGGATGGTCCTTAAGAAAATCCATAAGCCGAGCAAGGAAAACCATCCTGAGATTCAAATTCTTGCTATTACATTTCCACTTCCCATCACATTCAATAGCATCAGCATTGACTGTAACATGAAGATCAGGCTTCATACAACTAGTCTTCTCATCGAATGTGAGCACTTTCTTAATCTGAATCACTTCCGGTAGTATAAACTTTAACTGAGCCAAGTGACCATGCGAAAACCTCCGGTCCGTCAAGCACTCAATTTTGGGGCAAATATTAGTGAAAGTAGGCGACGAACACTTCAATTTCAACAATCGGATTACGGCATCCAGGCTATCAAAACACTCGGCCAGCCGCATGTACTTTTCGGGCAACTCTGGGGACTCACTTCGAGAGGGATTCACTGGGGATTTAACAGACAGCGACGCCGAGATCTGCTTTCCTGCTGATTCGATCTGCTCCGTTGGAGGATGTTGAGGTTTGGTTTGAGCGGCCTTTCGGATTTCTTTAAGGGAGAGCGCCATGCGGTATTGCGGGCCGCGTGGCGGATTTGCTTCTCCGGGGTTTTGGATGCTAATTGTGTCGGATTCGGGTTCTGATTTGACATTTCGGGTTTGGGTTTTGCGGTGATCGGCTTTTTGCATCTGAAAGGAATTGACTGAGGGGAGTCTGAAGAACTCATTGCGTAGAGAGAGAGAGAGAGAGAGAGAGAGAGGGAGGGAGGGATGGTGACGATTGTTTTAGGGTTTAGGGTTTAGGGTTTAGGGTTTAGGGTTTAGGGTTTAGGGTTTAGGGTTTAGGGTTTAGGGTTTAGGGTTTAGGGTTTAGGGTTTAGGGTTTAGGGTTTAGGGTTTAGGGTTTAGGGTTTTTTTTTTTTTTTTATATAAACCACCGATTAGGTGGGGGGTTAGGCGGGACCCCTACCTGTGAAATAAATGCGAAAATGGATCAAATACATAGGAGGGGGACATACACCAAAACCTCCTAGAGAAAATGAATAATAACGGCAAGTACATAAACTATCGTCGAATATGCGGAATCTGCAGAGCATCGGTGCGAAGAATGCCGATGAGGCCTCTTGGAAGCTCCTGCGCTGAATGAAATATCCTGCTGGTCCTATGGGAGCAGGCCCAATTGGCCAGAAAATCTGCTGCTGATGTCGCCTCACGCAGAACATGTCGAATCTGGATGGGGCCAGAAGATATCAGGCTGCATACCCGTCGTAAAGAATAAGCATAATCCCACCGAACGGGACCCTGAGAATGAATCCAAGACACCACCGTCGCGGAATCCGACTCCACCTCCAGGGCAGAGAAACCGATCTGGGTGGCCAGCTGCAAGCCCTCGCAAATCGCCATAAGCTCAGCGTATATGATCGGCCTGTGGCCCGAAAGCGAGCAAAAGCAGCCAACGCCTCCCGGTGGTCCCCGAGAATACCTCCGAGCCGCCATCCCGGGTTACCCCTGGAACAACCATCCACGATCGGCCACTGATCACACCGGAAGATGGTCTCGCCCAAGAAACTAATCGTGATCGGCCTCAGCTTGTGGCCATGACTGTATGCCCTCTCGAATCCAGGGATTCAAAACTCCCTCACTGGGAGGCTTGAATCCAAAAGCCGAACCTGGGCGAGTCGATGTCCGAATCTACGGAAAATGACCCCATCGGTCGAGAATGTCTCTGAGCGGAACCGAAAATCATTTCGGGCCTTCCAGACTTGCCACAAAATGAAGCAAGGAAGAAGGACGCGAAGATGATTCCGGGAGGGAGCGGAGTACCTCCAAAAGGAAAGCAAAGCACGAGGAGACAGAAAAAACCAAGCTCGTATCCCCACAAGACGCCGGTAGTGGTCCCAAATAATACGAACCCGCGGGCAGTCCACGAACAGGTGGCGGAGGGTCTCTGAAGCTCCTCCGCACAAACATCGAGAAACCATGTGGAACCCCCTCGAACATAAAACATCATCAGTGGCGAGAAAGCCATGGAGAAGTCGCCACAGGAAGAAAGAGACTCGCGTCGGGATGTGTCTCTGCCAAATCATCTCAAAAATCTCATCTCTCGGCCTAGAACACCGAACAATCTCCCACGCAGTCCGGAGCTGAAAAGAGCCATCGGGGCTAGGATCCCAACGAATCAAATCGGGCTCATCCTCGGAGATGGGCACTAATAGAATCTGATCAATAATGGATGATGGAAGGATGCCCTCTAGCTTCCCTCTGTCCCAAACAGTACCCTGCCAATAAAAGGAGACTGGCTCCGAAGAAGCCGCAGCAGCGTTATAAAAAAATAAGGGACAAGATCCCAGCCAACAATCATACCAGAAGCTGCAGTCTCCTCTCCCAACTAGCCAACGCTCGTGAGGACCAGCCATACAGCGAACATCGCATAGGCGTCTCCAAAGCGGAGATGCCGGATAGTGAAACTGAATAAGACTCGGATGTGAGGATCTGCAATACTTGGACTTCATAAAGGAAGCCCAAAGAGAATCCTCGCCTGTGGAGCGCCACCAGAGTTTGATCTCAAAAGCCTCAATCATATCAGCGAAAGACCGAATGCCGAGTCCACCCTCCTCGACCGGATAACATACCGTCGGCCATCTACACCAATGGATCCGGCGCCTCCCCTCCGAATCTCCCCAAAGAAAGCGGGTGAAAAGCCGCTCTAGGCTCTGAAGTACCGTCGAAGGAGGACGGATAACATGAAACAAGTGCAGGGGCATAGAGGCCAGGACGTGGCGAATAAGAACCAGCTTCCCTCCAAAAGAGAGAAGGCGGTTAGCCCAACCTGAAATCCTCTCCCTGATCCTCCGAACCATATCATCAAAATAAGAGATCCTGACACCCCCGGTGAAAATCGGACAACCAAGGTAAGAGAAAGGAAACTGTCGCCACTGAAAGCCCGTAACTGAGTGCACTATAGACCGGTGGGAAGCTATAGCTGATCTCCCAATGTAGAAACAGCTCTTGGCCTGGCTGATCAGCTGGCCTGAAACTGTCTCATAATGATGCAGGAAATCCATGACCCTCTGCAAGCTGGATCGACTCCCATTTGCAAAAATAATAATGTCATCCGCAAAGCTCAAATGGGAGACCCAAGAGGGAGCAGAGGTGATATACCGGACTGAAGGATACCGGGAGTATAAGTGATCTAAGCCTCGGGATAAGTACTCCGCAGCTATAATGAATAAGCAAGGGGAAAGTTTAGGGTTTAGGGTTTAGGGTTTAGGGTTTAGGGTTTAGGGTTTAGGGTTTAGGGTTTAGGGTTTAGGGTTTAGGGTTTAGGGTTTAGGGTTTTTTTTTTTTAATTAAAAACCACCTGTGCGGTGGGGGGTTGGGCTGGACCCCTACCTGTAAATAAAAAGAAAATGAAGTACAAATACTGGAGGGGGGCATGAACCAAACCTCCAGAGTAAATCAACAACAAAGAAAGAAAAATACAAATTATTTGAAAAGATATGAAAATCAAAGTCGCCGACGTCTACGATTAATCTTGAAGCCTTTCCGAGGAGTGACTTCAGTGAAACCCTCTGTAGTGGTAATAATTCTTTGGCTGCCCAATTTTTCGATAATAGCATCATCTATAATCTCTGAGTCTGAGTTGCCAAAACGATCATTACCGCAAAATTCATCACTAGAGTTACTGTAATCTTCAATCCGATGGCTCTTTCCAATTCTGGCTTTTGAATTGTTTGTTACAGTAGATACCTCAGGGAAATCAGTGCATTCGGTATTGAAACTGCAAGGCGGTACATCAACATGTGGAGCACATTGGATTGCCAAAACTTCTGTTGAAGGAATATCTGGAATAGAGTCACTGGAAGTGGCAGTCTGCCAAGACCAACTGCGATGTAGTCTTTCTTGAAGTCGGTAAGGGTTCCAAGAAGGAGCACCACAAAAACTAAGACCTTCACCTGTTCTTCCATGCCCACTATTAGTCTTATATCACGTGATGGGAATGAGGTCATTTGCATGTGGGCTCGGAGGAGAACTCACAATCAAGGTAATGTGGTTATAGTTGGAATAATAACAGAGCAAATGACCAAAGGATCGAACTAATAGCCAGTGTTGCTTCATTGGTGGTAACTTGGTTTGTTGCTTGATGATTTTGCATTGGTGGTACTAACCTCTTGAGCAACTATAGGAGGAATGGTTTGTTTTCTGAGAACCGATGGCAGCAAAGAATCGTTGAAGTGTCACGAGTACTTTGATTTATCTCTTCATTTGTCTCCACATTCTGCTTTCTGTTGTCAGCTTTCTGAACGTATTGAGTCTTAACAGAATCCTTTGACTTGTTCCCCACATCACTATGAACCACATTTTGCTTAACTGGACCAACACGAGTTTGTATTCCGCAATTCGGGTTTGTTGATGTAGCAAATGTCATCGGAGTGGCCCAGGTGCTTGCAAGTAGCACAATAATGAGGCACTTTTTCGAAGATGATATACTGCCAAAAACCAGTGTCTTTTTCCCCAATCCATAAACGCTTCAATAAAGGCTTAGAAACATCATATTCAATTAAAACTCTTGCAACAGAAGGCCTACTTACAGAGGCAGTGGCATGATCGATTCGTAGAGGTTTACCGATGGTAGCAGCAATAGAATACAAAGCCTGCTTGCATCTGATATAGTGAACTGGTAAAAACGGCAAAGATACCCAAACAGGAACAATTGGAGACTCTTCAGAGCTATGGAATGTTGTGGACCATTTGAAAACACGCATAGCTTTGCCATTAATAAACCAGGACTGACGAAGCCATATTCTTGTGTAATCCTCTTCTAATTGAAGTTGGATCAAAATGTGGCGAGGATCCAATAAAGAGACTTCAACATTACCTTTCAGACCTAAAGCCACAAAAAATTTGCGGATAATATCAATGGAAGGACGGCCGAAAGAGAACTTACCCACCAAGGATAGTTTGAATGGTGCAGCCATAATGTTGATTTCTTCCTCGGTGAAAAATATAGCGGTTCGCCTTTATAAATGGATGATTGCTTCAAGGCGATGGTGGACTAGAACTCGAGACCCTAGTAGTGGCATCCACAAAAGACTTGCGGGGTCGGCGTGCAAAGGCGGTTTTGATGCAATTTGATCAAATGAAGTTAGTGGTGGTAATTCTAATGGAGTATAAGGTTTGCCACAGGATATAGACTGATAAGCCATTTTGGACAATTTATGCAAAGAGATCCCCGGAAAAAATATTGATAAAAAGAACTAAAAAATATGAATCTGTGAATAGTAACCCGAAAAAACACGTAAGGAGAAACAGTTACTGTAGCGATCGAGATCACTGTAGCAACAGGTACTGTAGCAATCAAAGTCACTGTAGCCGAAACAAGTACTGTAGCGATCAAAGTTACTGTAGCGATGAAGAACATGCACTGTAGCGATGAAGAACATGCACTGTACATGAACAGTAAACCGCAACTTCAAAAGAGCGTAGAGGCTTCAAATCACCACCAAAATTCTCATGGAAGGTAGGATAACATAGATCGGTGAGAGAGGAACAATTTGGCTGGGGTGGTGAGACTTCACTCGCCGGAAATATGGCCGGATCTAAAATATAGAAATCGGCACTATTTACCAAATAGGGAACCGATCATTCAATGTTTGATTTGGCACCCAAATCACCAAGAAAATCACCAACAAACACCCAGAAATATAGATCAATGAAGGCCGTGTGTGTTTAAGTGGGAGGTGTATGCTTACTTGCCGGAAAAATGGCCGGAAATTTGAAGGGTGTAATCGGGTTACTGTAGCACGAATAGTGATCCGAATTCAAATCAATGTTTCGATGCCCAAACGTGCTCCGAATTTTCCAAACAATATATCGAATCGAAGGGAATTGAAAGGCCAATGTGATGGAGTGGGTGGTGACCATTAACTCGCCGGAAAAATGGCCGGAAAAATGAATTAATGTGGCGGCATCACTGTAGCAAGTTGAGAGAATATGGGTACTGTAGCATAGCGGGGGTTTTTGGGTTTAGGGTTTAGGGTTTGGTTTAGGGTTTAGGGTTTAGGGTTTAGGGTTTAGGGTTTTGGGTTTAGGGTTTAGGGTTTAGGGTTTTAGGGTTTAGGGTTTTGGGTTTAGGGTTTAGGGTTTAGGGTTTAGGGTTTAGGGTTTAGGGTTTAGGGTTTAGGGTTTAGGGTTTAGGGTTTTTTTTTTTTTTAATAAAAACCACCGATTAGGTGGGGGGTTAGGCGGGACCCCTACCTGTGAAATAAATACGAAAATGGATCAAATACATAGGAGGGGGACATAAACCAAAACCTCCGAGAGAAAATGAATAAAAGCGGTAAGTACATAAACTATCGTCGAATATGCGGAATCTGCAGAGCATCGGTGCGAAGAATGCCAATGAGGCCTCTGGGAAGCTCCTGGGCTGAAAGAAATATCCTGCTGGTCCTATGGGAGCAGGCCCAATTGGCTAGAAAATCTGCTGCTGAAGTCGCCTCCCGAAGAACATGCCGTATCTGGATGGGGCCAGAAGATATCAGTCTGCACGCCCGACGTAGAAAGTAAGCATAATCCCATCGAACAGGACCCTGAGAGTGAATCCAAGATACCACCGTCGCGGAATCCGACTCCACCTCCAGGGCAGAAAAACCAATCTGGGTGGCCAGCTGCAATCCCTCGCAAATCGCCATGAGCTCAGCGTATAAGATCGGCCTATGGCCCAGAAAAGAGCCAAAAGCAGCCAATGCGCCTCCTCGGTGGTCCCTGAGAATACCTCCTGAAGCTGCCATCCCAGGGTTACCCCTGGAACAACCATCCACAGTCAGCCTGATCACACCAGAAGATGGTCTCGTCCAAGAAACTAATCGGATCGGCCTCCTAGCAGCTGCCATGACCTGTATGCCCTCCATAATCCGGGGATTCAAGACTCCCCTCACTTGGGGAGGCTTGAATCCAAAAGCCGAACTGGCGAGTCTGATGTCTGAATCTACCTGGAAAATGACCCCATCGGTCGAGAATGTCTCTGAGCGAAACCGGAAATCATTTCGGGCCTTCCAGACTTGCCACAAAATGAAGCAAGGAAGAAGGACGCGAAGATGATTCCGGGAGGGAGCAGAGTACCTCCAAAAGGCAAGCAAAGCACGAGGAGACAGAAAACCAAGCTCTCGTATCCCCACAAGACGCCGGTAGTGGTCCCAAATAATACGAACCCGCGGGCAGTCCACGAACAGGTGGCGGAGGGTCTCTGAAGCTCCTCCGCACAAACATCGAGAAACCATGTGGAACCCCCTCGAACATAAAACATCATCAGTGGCGAGAAAACCATGGAGAAGTCGCCACAGGAAGAAAGAGACTCGCGTCGGGATGTGTCTCTGCCAAATCATCTGAAAAGTCTCATCTCTCGGCCTAGAACACCGAACAATCTCCCACGCAGTCCGGAGCTGAAAAGAGCCATCGGGGCTAGGATCCCAACGAATCAAATCTGGCTCATCCTTGGAGATGGGCACTAAAAGTATCTGATCAATAATGGATGAAGGAAGGATGCCCTCTAGCTTGCCTCTGTCCCAAACTGTACCCTGCCAATAAAAGGAGACTGGCTCCGAAGAAGCCGCAGCAGCATTATAAAAATATAAAGGACAAGATCCCAGCCAACAATCATACCAAAAGCTGCACTCTCCTCTCCCAACTAGCCAACGCTCGTGAGGACACCAGTCAAGCGAATATCGCATAGGCGTCTCCAAAGCGGGGATGCCGGATAGTGAAACTGAATAAGACCCGGATGTGAGGATCTGCAATACTTGGACTTCATGAAGGAAGCCCAAAGAGAATCCTGCTGACGGAAGCGCCACCAGAGTTTGATCTCAAAAGCCTCAATCATATCAGTGAAGGACCGAATGCCGAGTCCACCCTCCTCGATCGGATAACACACCGTCGGCCATCTACACCAATGGATCCGACGCCTCCCCTCCGAATCTCCCCAAAGAAAGCGGGTGAAAAGCCGCTGTAGGCTCTGAAGTACCGTCGAAGGAGGACGAATAACATGAAACAAGTGCAGGGGCATAGAAGCCAGTACGTGGCGAATAAGAACCACTTCCCTCCAAAAGAGAAGGCGGTTAGCCCAACTCGAAATCCTCTCCCGATCCTCCGAACCATATCATCAAAATAAGAGATCCCGACACCCCGGTGAAAATCGGACAACCAAGGTAAGTGAAAGGAAAGCGCCGCACCGAAAGCCCGTGGATCGAGTGCACTATAGCCAGGTGGGAAGTCAGAATGATCTCCCAATGTAGAAGCCGCTTTGGCCTTGGCCTGGTGATCAATCGGCTCAAATCGCGCCTCATAATGATGCAGGAAATCCATGACCCTCTGCAAGCTGGATCGACTCCCATTTGCAAAAATAATAATGTCATCCGCAAAGCTCAAATGGGAGACCCAAGAGGGAGCAGAGGTGATATACCGGACTGAAGGATACCGGGAATATAAGTGATCTAAGCCTCGGGATAAGTACTCCGCAGCTATAATGAATAAGCAAGGGGAGATGGGGTCGCCCTGGCGCAGTCCTCTCTCAGACTGAAAGTACCCATGAATGGCTCCACTAACCAGCACTGAAAACCAAGGGCCATAAACTGCTCTCCGGATCAAAGAAGTCCAGCGCTCTGAAAACCCGAAGCATCGGAGCATGTGGAGAATGAAAGGCCAAGACATGCGATCGTACGCCTTAGCCATATCAAGCTTCAGCACCACATTGCCCCCGCGGATGGGCCGACTAAGGTCATGAACCAGCTCCTGAACCAAAAGAACATTGTCGTGAATCACCCGGCCAGGCACAAAACCGCTCTGAGAAGGAGAGATAATCCGGGGAAGTAAAGGGGATAGTCTTTGAACGAGCAACTTGGTGATAACCTTGTTGCTAACGTTGCAAAGACTGATCGGTCGAAAATCTGCCCAAGAAGTCGGTGAGGTCTTCTTGGGCAGAAGGACCAATAAAGTACTCTGAAATCCCCTGGGCATGGCCGAACCTCTGAAATAATCTAGGACAGCATCCAACAAATCACGGCCTATGATATCCCAGCACGACTGGTAAAACCGGCTGCAGAATCCATCTGGACCCGGAGCACTCTCTGGATCAATCGAAAAAACGGCCCGTCGAACCTCATCTATATCTGGCTCCCTGCATAAGCCCACGTCATCCTCAGAAGTAACTAAGGCGGGGATAGCATGAAAATCTGCCTGGTGAATCTGGCCAGAGTCTCCCGTCAATAAACCCCGAAAATACTCCACTGCTGAATCAGCAAGGGCAGAAGGCTCGGAAATCCACTCAGAAGAGGAATCCTCCCTAATCCTGTGAATGTGAAGCAGCTGTCGCTTTTTCCGAATCATCGCATGGAAAAAGCGAGTGTTCGAGTCGCCCTCTCGAACCCAACGAACACTGGACTGCTGACGTAAAAAAATCTCCTCCCGAATCAAAGCCTGCTGCAATCTCGCTCTAGCCTCTGAAAAAGCAACTCTGTCATCGGCGGAACCAGAAATATCATACTGTCTCTCCCTCTCAGCTACGTCCTCCTCTCGCTCGCTGAACCGGGAGAAAACGTTGTCGAACACGCCCCTGTTCCAAGCCTTGAGAGCTTTAACCGAGTAAGCTTCGTTGAAAGGCTCTCATCCCCCCGCACGCCACCTGGGCATCCCAAGATCGCGAACAATATCGGTGAACCCCGGATGCTTCAGCCACACATGAAGAAATCTGAATCGTGAAGGGCCTCTGATAGCATCTCTATCACAGGATAGGAGAAGCGGAGAATGGTCGGAGGCAGTGCGGTTCAGGTGGGAAACCCGAAACACAGAGAAATAATCTGACCAACGGGCGTTACATACCACTCTATCAAGACGCCTCCAAGTACGCCCATTGGTCCAAGTAAATGGACTGCCAACATACCCTGCATCCTCCAAGCCACTACTAAGCAATGCTTCGTTAAAAGCATCGATAGCCCCCTGGGGCTGAGCATGACCGCCAGAAATCTCCGAAATCGCCTGAACAACATTAAAATCACCTCCCACACACCAAGGGAGATCATGACTATCGGCAAAAGTCTCCAGAGCGGCCCATAAGTCCTCTCTCACATCCATGAGGCAACTGGCATAAACATAAGAAACAAGAACTGGGGCAGGGAGACATGAATGACTAACCCGGCAGTGAATCACCTGACCCATGTCGTGCAGAAGCTCCACCGAGAACGGGGCTGACCAGAAAACCCAAATCTTCCCAGACTGGGAAGATGTAGCATGATCCATCGCAAGCCGCACCCGAACAGCCTCTAGCCGATCCGCGGAGAGAAACGGCTCCAAAATGCAAACCAAAGATAACCGATGAAGACGAACTAATTTCCGCAATCTCATGGATCATGGGGTTTTTCCAATCCCCCGAATGTTCCAAATAAGGGAACTAATCATCGGGGGTGGAAGAGTGTCTCCGCCTCCGTCTCTGGTTGTCACGGCGTCTGCGACCCACAACCAGAGAAAAATCCCGAGAGGAACTCGTAGTCCGAACACCATCAAAACTATCAATAACAGCATCCCGATCCTGTGGGGTATGAGCCTCCTCGGGGTCAGTCAGGAAACGACCCTCGTCTCTAAAGTCACTGTCGGAGTCTGAAGGGGTATCCGCTGCTGAGTGAGATACACCCTGACATCTCTCCGCTACCCCATCATCTGACTCTGGAATGTCGGTGCAATGGGAGTTAAATCCCACATGGGTGTGAACAGTATCCCGGAGTGGACGGTCTCCCGGAACTGTCATCGCATCATCAGAAGAAGAAGAACTGGAGTCCGAATCAACTGGAGCTACTGATCTGTCTGGTCGGCCCAAGTGCACTGGTGGATCCTGGGGTGGGTCGGGCCCCGCATGAGGTGTGGGGGCCCGAGGACCCTCACGAGTGAGATGCTGAGAATACATACCGACATCGTGCCTAGGATCGGAGATGATGGTGTACTGGGCTGAGGGAGCCGATGGCGGACGAGCATCTGCGGAGGGCCTAGGCTGCTGGCCCGTAGCGGGCTCTCGTCTCTGAGTGGGAGCTGAAGGCTGATTGGGCTTGCGGAGCCCAGGATGTGTAACGAAGCAAGCCTCCGTGCTGTGTCCGAGGTGACGACATGAGGTGCAGTAGGCGGGAACCCTCTCGAACACAACATCCTGCCAAAATCCACTATCCCCCTCTCCGATCCAAATGCGGGGGAGTAAAGGCTGAGAAATATCGTACTCAACTAAAACACGGGCAACTGATGGTCTATTGACCGATGCGGTAGCATGATCGACCCGAAGAGGAGTACCAATAGCAGCAGCAATGGAGTAAAGTGCAGCTTTGCAATGAACAAAGTGCACTGGTAAGTAGGGGAGAGAAACCCATACCGGGACTATGGGGGACTCGACGGAGCAGCGGAAATCCGTACTCCATTTGAAGATACGCATCCCCCTCCCATTAACGTACCATGTCTGGCGCAACCAAATACGGGAATAATCCTCCTCCAAAGACAGCTTAATCAGAATATGGCGGTTATCCAACAAAGAAATCTGGGAATTCCCTTTCAGTCCTAGGGAAATAAAAAATTTCCTGATAACATCCATTGGGGGTCGGCCAAAAGAAAACTTACCGACAAGCGCCCTGAAACTTGAACAGCTCGACCATCACAAAGAATCTCCTCAATTTGAAAAAATAACGGCGGGCTCCCCGCGCATGAGCGAGACCGGTTTAAGCGGAATCGCTGAATCTCTCGCTCCTGAAACTACATCCGAAAATGATTTCTGAGGTCGAAGTGGAGCATCGGGATTAAGAACAGTGGCGGGGTGTAAAATGGAAGCATAGGACTGTTTGGTGGGTAAATGTGTATTTTTTGTAAAGTTATGGACATGGTTTATATTTTGCATATTGGGTTTTATTATTTGGGTTTGGTTTCGGGCTTGGGTTGGTTGGGCTTGGTTTTGGTTTAAGTAAAGTGGATCTTGGGTTCGGGTTTGGGTTTGGGCATGGGAATGGCTGGCGGGTTCTCGGGTTTGGGTGGGTAAAATTCGGGTATGGGCTTGGTTATTGTTTAAAGGATTCGGGTTTGGGTTTTTAGGGTTCCTTGTTATTTTGGTTGGGAGATCAGCTGGCGGCACCTCCAAATCAGGGATTTAATTTCTTTGTGTTTGTGTTTCAGTAGGTGGTATTTCTTTGTTGGAGTCGTGGGGGCGTGGTTGGCCGCGATTGTCCAGGTTGGCCGTTGGGTTGATTCTGAGTGTGATGAAGGGTTCGTGGTAGGGGGAGGGAGATGAGTGGTTTCCGTGCCACCGATCATTGCCGCCGCGGGGTTCTGAAGTTGATTCCCATCTTCCCCGGCAGATTTCGAATGCTGAGATGGGTTGTGGAGGCCGATTGATGCACGGATAGTCTCGGATCGAGGACTGGATGTTGGAGGGAGAGTCTCGGTCGATCCGGCAGTTCTTGTTGACGGGAAGGCTGGATCGGCTTTGGGATAGTTTCCGGTTGGTTGTGGTTGTTGATTTGGGTTGTCCGATGTGGTCAAATCGGAAAAAATGATGTCCGATTTGGCCGGTTGAGGAGGCCGAGAGCTGGGGTTGGTTTTTTTGTGCATCTTTGTCGATTTTTCTTGCCGATCTAGGTTGGATTGAGGATTAGATGTGGGTATGGAGTCAAGGTTGGGTTCATTTTTTGTCGATTTGGTGTCGGATTTGGGAGGGTTGTTGGAGGATGAAGGACGTGTGCTTGGCCGTGAGTTTGGCCGTGATTTTTGAGGGGGAGGGAGTTGGGTTCGGGTTGGGGCTTTTCCGGTTTGCTGGGGTGGTGCCGGCGGTGGTAGAGTGCCATCACCGGCCTCCGGGGAGGCCATGGCCGGAAGTCAACTGTTCGGTCAACGCCGGTCAACGCCGGTCAACGCCGGTCAACGCCGGTCAACGGTGACGAGTTGAGAGAGTTTTCTAGAGAGAGGTTTTTAGTGAGAGGTTTAGAGGAGAAGAATGGGTTTAGGGTTTGGTTTAGGGTTTAGGGTTTAGGGTTTAGGGTTTAGGGTTTAGGGTTTAGGGTTTAGGGTTTTAGGGTTTTAGGGTTTAGGGTTTAGGGTTTAGGGTTTAGGGTTTAGGGTTTAGGGTTTAGGGTTTAGGGTTTAGGGTTTAGGGTTTAGGGTTTAGGGTTTAGGGTTTAGGGTTTAGGGTTTTTTTTTTTTTTTTTATATAAACCACCGATTAGGTGGGGGGTTAGGCGGGACCCCTACCTGTGAAATAAATGCGAAAATGGATCAAATACATAGGAGGGGGACATACACCAAAACCTCCTAGAGAAAATGAATAATAACGGCAAGTACATAAACTATCGTCGAATATGCGGAATCTGCAGAGCATCGGTGCGAAGAATGCCGATGAGGCCTCTTGGAAGCTCTCTATTTGAATGAAATATCCTGCTTTGGTCCTATGGGAGCAGGCCCACTGGCTGAGAAAATCTGCTGCTGATGTCGCCTCACGCAGAACATGTCGAATCTGGATGGGGCCAGAAGATATCAGGCTGCATACCCGTCGTAAAGAATAAGCATAATCCCACCGAACGGGACCCTGAGAATGAATCCAAGACACCACCGTCGCGGAATCCGACTTCACCTCGGGGGCAGAAACCGTCTGGGTGGCACCGCAAGCCCTCGCAAATCGCCATAAGCTCAGCGTATATGATCGGCCTGTGGCCCAGAAAGGAGCCAAAAGCAGCCAATGCGCCTCCTCGGTGGTCCCTGAGAATACCTCCTGAAGCTGCCATCCCAGGGTGACCCCTGGACCACCCATCCCACATCGGCTGATCACACAGGAAGAAGGTCTCGTCCAAGAAACTAATCGTATCGTCCTCCTAGCCGCGGACTTGAACTGTATGCCCTAAGTAATCCGGGGATTAAAAACTCCGCTCACTTGGGGAGGCTTGATTCCAAATGCCGAACTGGCGAGTCTGATGTCTGAATCTACTGGAAAATGACCCCATCGGTCGAGAATGTCTCGGCGGGCGAAAATCATTTCGGGCCTTCGGACTTGCCACAAAATGAAGCAAGGAAGAAGGACGAAGATGATTCCGGGGGAGCGGAGTACCTCCAAAAGGAAAGCAAAGCACGAGGAGACAGAAAACCAAGCTCGTATCCCCACAAGACGCCGGTAGTGGTCCCAAAATATACGAACCGCGGGCGAGTCCACGAGCAGGTGGCGGAGGGGTCTCAAGCTCCTCCGCACAAACATCGAGAAACCATGTGGAACCCGCCGAACATAAAAAACATCATCAGTGGCGAGAAAGCCATGGAGAAGTCGCCACAGGAAGAAAGAGACTCGCGTCGGGATGTGTCTCTGCCAAATCATCTCAAAAATCTCATCTCTCGGCCTAGAACACCGAACAATCTCCCACGCAGTCCGGAGCTGAAAAGAGCCATCGGGGCTAGGATCCCAACGAATCAAATCGGGCTCATCCTCGGAGATGGGCACTAATAGAATCTGATCAATAATGGATGATGGAAGGATGCCCTCTAGCTTCCCTCTGTCCCAAAAAGTACCCTGCCAATAAAAGGAGCGCTCGAAGAAGCGCAGCGTTATAAAAAAATAAGGGACAAGATCCACCAACAATCATACCGAAAAGCTGCGATCTCTCCCAACTAGCCAACGCTCGTGAGGACCAGCCATACAGCGAACATCGCATAGGCGTCTCCAAAGCGGAGATGCCGGATAGTGAAACTGAATAAGACTCGGATGTGAGGATCTGCAATACTTGGACTTCATAAAGGAAGCCCAAAGAGAATCCTGCTGACGGAAAGCGCCACAGAGTTTGATCTCAAAAGCCTCAATCATATCGGCGAAAGACCGAATGCCGAGTCCACCCTCTCGGGGATAACATACCGTCGGCCATCTACACCAATGGATCCGGCGCCTCCCCTCCGAATCTCCCCAAAGAAAGCGGGTGAAAAGCCGCTCTAGGCTCTGAAGTACCGTCGAAGGAGGACGGATAACATGAAACAAGTGCAGGGGCATAGAGGCCAGGACGTGGCGAATAAGAACCAGCCTTCCCTCAAAACAGAGAAGGCGGTTAGCCCAACCTGAAATCCTCTCCCTGATCCTCCGAACCATATCATCAAAATAAGAGATCCTGACACCCCCGGTGAAAATCGGACAACCAAGGTAAGAGAAAGGAAACTGTCGCCACTGAAAGCCCGTAACTGAGTGCACTATAGACCGGTGGGAAGCTATAATGATCTCCAATGTAGAAATGACTCTTGCCTGGTGATCACCGCCTCGAAATCGTCTCATAATGATGCAGAAATCCATGACCCTGCAGCCGGATCGACTCCCATTTGCAAAAATAATAATGTCATCCAAAGCTCAAATGGGAGACCCAAGAGGGAGCAGAGGTGATATACCGGACTGAAGGATACCGGGAGTATAAGTGATCTAAGCCTCGGGATAAGTACTCCGCAGCTATAATGAATAAGCAAGGGGAAATGGGGTCGCCCTGACGCAGACCTCTCTCAGACTGAAAGTACCCATGAATGGCTCCACTAACCAGCACTGAAAACCAAGGGCCATAAACTGCTCTCCGGATCAAAGAAATCCAGCGCTCTGAAAAGCCGAAGCATCGGAGCATGTGAAGAATGAATGGCCAAGACATGCGATCGTATGCCTTAGCCATATCAAGCTTCAGCACCACATTGCCCCCGCGGATGGGCCGACTAAGGTCATGAACCAGCTCCTGAACCAAAAGAACATTGTCGTGAATCACCCGGCCAGGCACAAAACCGCTACGAGAAGGAGAGATAATCAGGGAAGTAAAGGGGATAGTCTCGAACGAGCAACTTGGTGATAACCTTGTTGCTAACGTTGCAAAGACGGCGATCGGTCGAAAATCGGCCCAAGAAGTCGGAGAGGTCTTGGGCGGGAGGACCAATAAAGTACTCACGAAATCCTTCAGGCATGGCCGAACCTCCGAAATAATCCAGACAAAGACATCCAACAAATCACGGCTATGATATCCCAAAGACGATTGGTAAAACCGCCTTTGAGAACCCATCCGGACCGGGGCTCTCTGGATCAATCGAAAAAAGCGCCCGTCGAACCTCATCAATATCCGGCTCCTGATAAGCCCACGTCATCCTCGGAAGACACTAAGGCGGGGATAGAATGAAAATCTGCCTGGTGAATCTGGCCAGAGTCTCCCGTCAATAAACCCCGAAAATACTCCGCAGCTGAATCAGCAAGGGCAGAAGGCTCGGAAATCCACTCAGAAGAGGAATCCTCCCGAATCCTGTGAATGTGAAGCAGCTGCCGCTTTTTCCGAATCATCGCATGGAAAAAGCGAGTGTTCGAGTCGCCCTCTCGAACCCAGCGAACACGGATCGCGTAAAAAAATCTCCTCCCGAATCAAAGCTGCTTTGTAATCTCGCTCTAGCCTCGAAAAAGCAACTCTATCATCATCGGCGGAACCGAAATATATCATCGTTTCTCTCTCGCCTACGCCCGTCCTCTCCTCCTCTCTTTGAACCTGGGAGAAAAGCGTTGCGAACACGTCCTCGTTTCCAAGCCTTCAAACAGAGCTTTAACCGAGTAAGCCTGCTGAAAGGCTCTCATCCCCGCCCTTTGGGACATCCAAGATCGAGCGAACAAAATCGGTGAAGCCGGATGCTTGACCACACGTGAAGAAATCAATCGTGAAGGGCTCTCGATAGCATCTCATCACGAGGATAGGAGAAGCGGAGAATGGTCGGAGGCAGTGCGGTTCAGGTGGGAAACCCGAAACACAGAGAAATAATCTGACCAACGGGCGTTACATACCACTCTATCAAGACGCCTCCAAGTACGCCCATTGGTCCAAGTAAATGGACTGCCAACATATCCTGCATCCTCCAAGCCACTACTAAGCAATGCTTCGTTAAAAGCATCGATAGCCCCCTGGGGCTGAGCATGATCGCCAGAAATCTCCGAACTCGCTTTGAACAACATTAAAGTCACCTCCCACACTCCAAGGGAGATCATGACTATCGGCAAAAATCTCAAGAGCGGCCCATAAGTCCTCTCTCACATCCATGAGACAACTGGCATAAACATAAGAAATAAGAACTGGGGCAGGGAGGCAAGAATGACTAACCCGGCAGTGAATCACCTGACCCATGTCGTGCAGAAGCTCCACCGAGAACGGGGCTGACCAGAAAACCCAAATCTTCCCAGACTGGGAAGATATAGCATGATCCATCGCAAGCCGCACCCTAACAGCCTCTAGTCGATCCGCAGAGAGAAACGGCTCCAAATGCAAACCAAAGATAACCGATGAAATCGAACTAATTTCCGCAATCTGCGGACTGCGGGGTTTTTCTAATCCCCCGAATGTTCCAAATAAGGGAACTAATCATCGAGGGTGGAAGAGCGTCTTCGCCTCTGTCTTTGGTTGTTACGACGTCTGCGGCCCACAACCAGAGAAAAATCTCGTGAAGAACTCGTAGTCCGAATACCATCGAAACTATCAATAACAGCATCCCGATCCTGTGGGGTATGAGCCTCCTCGGGGTCAGTCAAGAACCGACCCTCATCTCTATAATCGCTATCGGAGTCTGTAGGGGCATCTGCTGCTGAGTGAGATACCCCCTGGCGTCTCTCCGCGGCCCCATCATCTGACTCTGGAATGTCGGTGCAGTGGGAGTTAAATCCCAGCGTAGGTGTGAACAATATCCGGAGCGGGCGGTCTCCGGGAATCGTCATCGCATCATCGGAAGAATAAGAATCGGAATCGAGTCAACCGGAGACTACCGGTGCATCGGTCGGGCCAAGTGGGTGGTGGATCTCGAGGTAGGTCGGGCCGCGTGAGAGTGGGGGCGAGGGACCTCATGAGTGAGATCTTGAGAATACATACCGACATCGTGCCTAGAGTCGGAGATGACGGTATCTTTGGTGAGGAGCGGTGGCGGACGAACATCTGCGGAGGGCCTAGGCTGCTTGCCCGTAGCGGGCTCTCGTCTCTGAGTAGGAGCTGAAGGCTGATTGGGCTTGCGGAGCCCAGGATGTGTAACGAAGCAAGCCTCCGTGCTGTGACCGAGGTGATGACATGAGGTGCAGTAGGCGGGAACCCTCTCGAACACAACATCCTGCCAAAATCCACTATCCCCCTCTCCGATCCAAATGCGGGGGAGTAAAGGCTGAGAAATATCGTACTCAACTAAAACACGGGCAACTGATGGTCTATTGACCGATGCGGTAGCATGATCGACCCGAAGTGGAGTACCAATGGCAGCAGCAATGGAATAAAGTGCAGCTTTGCAGTGAACAAAGTGCACTGGTAAATAAGGGAGAGAAACCCATACCGGGACTATAGGGGACTCGACAGAGCAGCGGAAATCCGTACTCCATTTGAAGATACGCATCCCCCTCCCATTAACGTACCATGTTAAAGCGCAACCAAATCCGGAATAATCCTCCTCGGAGACGAACTTAATCATAATATGGCGGTTATCCAACAAGGAAATGGGAATTCCTTTCGGACCTAGGGAAACAAAAAATTTCCTGATAACATCCATCGGGGGACGGCCAAAAGAAAACTTACCGACAAGCGCCAGCTTGAACGGCTCGGCCATGACTGAAATCTCCTCAGCTGAAAAAATAACGGCCGGCTCCCCGCGCATGAGCGAAACCGGTTTGAGCGGAATCGCTGAATCTCTCGCTCCTGAGACTACATCCGAAAATGATTTCTGGGGTCGGAGAGGAGCATCGGGGTGTAAAATGGAAGCGTAGGAGGGTTTGGTGGGTAAATGTGTGTTTTTTTCAAAATTATGGGCTTGATTGATATTTTGCATTTTGGGATTTGTTATTTGGGCTTGGGTTCTCGTTTGTTGATTTTGGGCTTGGGCTTGGTTTTGTTTTAATGGTTGTGGGTCATGGATTCGGATTTGGTTTTGGGCATGGATCTTGGAGTTGGGTTCACGGGTTTGGGCTTGGGCATTGAAGTGGTTGTTGGGTTCATGGGTTTGGGTTGGTGGATTTCGGATATGGGTTTGGTTTTTGGATAAAGAATTCGGGTTTGGGTAATTAGGGTTATGTAATGTTTTGAGAGAGGGGTTCGTGGGAGGCGGCACAAAGCAATCGGGTTCGGCTGCTGTGGCGAGCTGGCTGGAAGGTTGGGTGCTCACGGGTGGCGGAGATCGTGGCCGAGAGTGGTGGGATGAAGATGGGTGGTTGGCCGGCAGCTTGGTAATGCCGGATGCCGCGGCTAAGAGAGCAAGAATTTTGTGATTTCCTTGGCCGCGGCTGTTGGGAGTTTGATCGGCTTGATCGGCAAGAGGAGGCCAATCAGTTGGGGTTGAATCAGAGGGTGGTGGCCGCGGGTTTGTATTTGTGTTGCCGGAATTGTGGAGTTGATGAGTGACTTCCAATGCCGTGAAGGAGGAATGTCCGTGGGTTTGGCTTTGCGGGTTTGTGGGTTTAGGGTTTAGGGTTTAGGGTTTGTGGGTTTAGGGTTTAGGGTTTACGGATTTCCGCTGCTCTGTCGAGTCCCCTATAGTCCCGGTATGGGTTTCTCTCCCTTATTTACCAGTGCACTTTGTTCACTGCAAAGCTGCACTTTATTCCATTGCTGCTGCCATTGGTACTCCACTTCGGGTCGATCATGCTACCGCATCGGTCAATAGACCATCAGTTGCCCGTGTTTTAGTTGAGTACGATATTTCTCAGCCTTTACTCCCCCGCATTTGGATCGGAGAGGGGGATAGTGGATTTTGGCAGGATGTTGTGTTCGAGAGGGTTCCCGCCTACTGCACCTCATGTCATCACCTCGGTCACAGCACGGAGGCTTGCTTCGTTACACATCCTGGGCTCCGCAAGCCCAATCAGCCTTCAGCTCCTACTCAGAGACGAGAGCCCGCTACGGGCAAGCAGCCTAGGCCCTCCGCAGATGTTCGTCCGCCACCGGCTCCCTCAGCCCAGTACACCGTCATCTCCGACTCTAGGCACGATGTCGGTATGTATTCTCAGCATCTCACTCATGAGGGTCCTCGGGCCCCCACTCCTCACGCGGGGCCCGACCTACCTCAGGATCCACCAGTCCACTTGGCCCGACCAGACAGACCAGTAGCTCCGGTTGACTCGGATTCCAGTTCTTATTCTTCTGATGATGCGATGACAGTTCCGGGAGACCGTCCGCTCCGGGATATTGTTCACACCCATGTGGGATTTAACTCCCACTGCACCGACATTCCAGAGTCAGATGATGGGGCCGCGGAGAGACGCCAGGGTGTATCTCACTCAGCAGCAGATGCCCCTACAGACTCCGATAGTGACTTTAGAGATGAGGGTCGTTTCCTGACCGACCCCGAGGAGGCTCATACCCCACAGGATCGGGATGCTGTTATTGATAGTTTTGATGGTGTTCGGACTACGAGTTCTTCTCGGGATTTTTCTCTGGTTACGGGTCGCAGACGCCGTGACAACCAGAGACGGAGGCGGAGACGCTCTTCCACCCCCGATGATTAGTTCCCTTATTTGGAACATTCGGGGGATTGGAAAGGCCCCCGCAGTCCGCAGATTGCGGAAATTAGTTCGTCTTCATCGGTTGTCTTTGGTTTGCATTTTGGAGCCGTTTCTCTCTTCGGATCGGCTAGAGGCTGTTCGGGTGCGGCTTGCGATGGATCATGCTATATCTTCCCAGTCTGGGAAGATTTGGGTTTTTTGGTCAGCCCCGTTCTCGGTGGAGCTTCTGCACGACATGGGTCAGGTGATTCACTGCCGGGTTAGTCATTCTTGTCTCCCCGCCCAGATTCTTGTTTCTTATGTTTATGCCAGTTGCCTCATGGATGTGAGAGAGGACTTATGGGCCGCTCTTGAGACTTTTGCCGATAGTCATGATCTCCCTTGGAGTGTGGGAGGTGACTTTAATGTTGTTCAGGCGACTTCGGAGATCTCTGGCGGTCATGCTCAGCCCCAGGGGGCTATCGATGCTTTTAACGAAGCATTGCTTAGTAGTGGCTTGGAGGATGCAGGATATGTTGGCAGTCCATTTACTTGGACCAATGGGCGTACTTGGAGGCGTCTTGATAGAGTGGTATGTAACGCCCGTTGGTCAGATTATTTCTCTGTGTTTCGGGTTTCCCACCTGAACCGCACTGCTTCCGACCATTCTCCGCTTCTCCTATCCTGTGACAGAGATGCTATCAGAGGCCCTTCACGATTCAGATTTCTTCATGTGTGGCTGAAGCATCCGGGGTTCACCGATATTGTTCGTCAGTCTTGGGATGTCCCAGTGGCCGGTGCGGGGATGAGAGCCTTTCAGCAGAAGCTTACTCGGTTAAAGCTCTGTCTGAAGGCTTGGAACAGGGACGTGTTCGGCAACGTTTTCTCCCAGGTTCAGCAGGCAGAGGAGGACGTAGCTGAGAGGGAGAGACAGTATGATATTTCTGGTTCCGCCGATGACAGAGTTGCTTTTTCAGAGGCTAGAGCGAGATTGCAGCAGGCTTTGATTCGGGAGGAGATTTTTTTACGTCGTGATCCAGTGTTCGTTGGGTTCGAGAGGGCGACTCGAACACTCGCTTTTTCCATGCGATGATTCGGAAAAAGCGACAGCTGCTTCACATTCACAGGATTCGGGAGGATTCCTCTTCTGAGTGGATTTCCGAGCCTTCTGCCCTTGCTGATTCAGCTGTGGAGTATTTTCGGGGTTTATTGACGGGAGACTCTGGCCAGATTCACCAGGCAGATTTTCATTCTATCCCCGCCTTAGTGTCTTCTGAGGATGACGTGGGCTTATGCAGGGAGCCGGATATTGATGAGGTTCGACGGGCAGTTTTTTCGATTGATCCAGAGAGTGCCCCGGGTCCAGATGGGTTCTGCGGCGGTTTTACGATCGTCTTCGGGATATCATAGGCCGTGATTTGTTGGATGCTGTCCTAGATTATTTCAGAGGTTCGGCCATGCCCAGGGGATTTCAGAGTACTTTATTGGTCCTCCTGCCCAAGAAGACCTCTCCGACTTCTTGGGCCGATTTTCGACCGATCAGTCTTTGCAACGTTAGCAACAAGGTTATCACCAAGTTGCTCGTTCAGAGACTATCCCCTTTACTTCCCCGGATTATCTCTCCTTCTCAGAGCGGTTTTGTGCCTGGCCGGGTGATTCACGACAATGTTCTTTTGGTTCAGGAGCTGGTTCATGACCTTAGTCGGCCCATCCGCGGGGGCAATGTGGTGCTGAAGCTTGATATGGCTAAGGCATACGATCGCATGTCTTGGCCATTCATTCTCCACATGCTCCGATGCTTCGGGTTTTCAGAGCGCTGGATTTCTTTGATCCGGAGAGCAGTTTATGGCCCTTGGTTTTCAGTGCTGGTTAGTGGAGCCATTCATGGGTACTTTCAGTCTGAGAGGGGACTGCGTCAGGGCGACCCCATTTCCCCCTGCTTATTCATTATAGCTGCGGAGTATTTATCTCGAGGCTTAGATCACTTATACTCCCGGTATCCTTCAGTCCGGTATCTCACCTCTGCTCCCTCTTGGGTCTCCCATTTGAGTTTTGCGGATGACATTATTATTTTTGCAAATGGGAGTCGATCCAGCTTGCAGAGGGTCATGGATTTCCTACATCATTATGAGGCAGTCTCAGGCCAGCTGATCAGCCAGGCCAAGAGCAGCTTCTACATTGGGAGATCAGCTACAGCTTCCCACCGGTCTATAGTGCACTCAGTTACAGGCTTTCAGTGGCGCCAGTTTCCTTTCACTTACCTTGGTTGTCCGATTTTCACCGGGGGTGTCAGGATCTCTTACTTTGATGATATGGTTCGGAGGATCAGGGAGAGGATATCAGGTTGGGCTAACCGCCTTCTCTCTTATGGAGGGAAGGTGGTTCTTATTCGCCACGTCCTGGCTTCTATGCCCCTGCACTTGTTTCATGTTATCCGTCCTCCTTCGACGGTACTTCAGAGCCTAGAGCGGCTTTTCACCCGCTTTCTTTGGGGAGATTCGGAGGGGAGGCGCCGGATCCATTGGTGTAGATGGCCGACGGTGTGTTATCCGGTCGAGGAGGGTGGTCTCGGCATTCGGTCCTTCGCTGATATGATTGAGGCTTTTGAGATCAAACTCTGGTGGCGCTTCCGTCAGCAGGATTCTCTTTGGGCTTCTTTCATGAAGTCCAAGTATTGCAGATCTTCACATCCGGGTCTTATTCAGTTCCACTATCCGGCATCTCCGCTATGGAGACGCCTATGCGGTATTCGCTGTACGGCTGGACCTCACGAGCGTTGGCTAGTTGGGAGAGGAGACTGCAGCTTCTGGTATGATTGTTGGCTGGGATCTTGTCCCCTATTTTTTTATAACGCTGCTGCGGCTTCTCCGAGCGTCTCCTTTATTGGCGAGTCTCTTTTGGGGGAGAGGCAAACTAGAGGGCATCCTTCCTTCATCCATTATTGATCGATTCTATTAGTGCCTATCTCGGAGGATGTTCGGGTTTTGATTCGTTGGGTTCCTAGTGCCTTTGGCTCTTTTCAGCTCCGGACTGCGTTGGAGATTGTGCGGTGTTCTAGGCCTAGTGAGGAGATTTTTGAGATGATTTGGCAGAGACACATCCCGACGCGAGTCTCTTTCTTCCTATGGCGTCTTCTCCATGGTTTTTCGCCACCGATGATGTCTTATGTTC
>JASUUL010000097.1:55000-92774 GCA_030449875.1 Aegle marmelos
CCTAAACCCTAAAACCCTAAAACCCTAAACCCTAAAACCTTAAAACCCTAAACCCTAAACCCAAAACCCTAAATCCCAAAACCCTAAACCCTAAACCCTAAACCCTAAACCCTAAACCCTAAACCCTAAAACCCTAAACCCTAACCCCTAACCCCTAAACCCTAACCCTAAACCCTAACCCCTAAACCCTAAACCTAACCCCAAAACCCTAACCCCTAAACCCTAAACCCTAAACCCCAAACCCCAAACCCTAAACCCTAAACCCTAAACCCTAAACCCTAAACCCGAAACCCGAAACCCGAAACCCGAAACCCCGAACCCGAAACCCAGAACCCGAAACCCCAAACCCCAAACCCCAAACCCCAAAACCCCAAAACCCCTAAACCCCAAAACCCCAAAACCCCAACCCCAAACCCCAAACCCCAAACCCCTAAACCCCAAACCCCTAAACCCCAAACCCCCAACCCCCAAACCCCAAACCCCAAATCCCAAACCCCAAACCCCAAACCCCAAACCCCAAACCCTAAACCCC
Source organism: Aegle marmelos (assembly GCA_030449875.1). NCBI lineage: Eukaryota > Viridiplantae > Streptophyta > Magnoliopsida > Sapindales > Rutaceae > Aegle > Aegle marmelos. The sequence continues at coordinate 55,533 of JASUUL010000097.1, forward strand.
AGGTAGGGGTCCCGCCTAACCCCCCACCTAACCGGTGGTTTTAAAAAAAAAAAACCCTAAACCCTAAACCCCAAACCCCAAACCCCAAACCCCCAAACCCCCATCCCCCAAACCCCTAAACCCTAAACCCTAAACCCTAAACCATTCTTCACTTCCCAACCTCTCACTAAAAACCTCTCTCTAAAAAAACTCTCTCAACTCGCCACCTTTTACCGGCGTTGACTGCCGTTGACCGGAGTTGACCGTCGTTGACCGGCATTGACCGGCGTTGACCGGCGTTGACTCTCGGCCATGGCCACCCCAGTGGCCGGTGCTGGCAACCCACCACCACCGGCACCAACCAAACTCCCCGAAACCTCTCACAAAGCCCAAGTCAAAAGAACCCAAACCGACCTCACATCCAAGACAAAATCCGCCATCCTCCCTCACGGAAATGGGCACTTTACCGCCAAAGATTTTTGCCTCCACCACCACCACCAACCGCAGATCATCCTCCCCCCAAAGGATCCGGATCTCCCCCTAGATCAAGACCTAGATCTAGCAAAACAACCAACCCAACCGCAAGCTTCCAACCCACTTCCAGCCACCCCAATCCGAGGCTTCCACCTGCCGTGGTCCAAGCTACATCCGGCCATCACAAACCCACCCCACCAGCAGCTCAAGATCACGGCCAAAGGTTCATCCGCAAGAACCAACCACAAACCCACAAGCTCCAACCACAAACCCACAAAACCAAACCCACGCCACTCTCCCTCACTTTGGTCCAAGCAACCTCCGGTCATCACAAATCCAACCCAATCGCACTTATGGTCACGCCAAAACATTCTGCACGATCCAAACACCAACCCGCAAGCTTCAATCACAAACCCACAAGCTTCACCCACAAACCCGCAAAGCCAAACCCACGGACATTCCTCCTTCACGGCATTGGAAGTCACTCAGCAACTCCACAATTAAAGAACACAAATACAAACCCGCGGCCCACCACCCTCGATTCAACCCCAATGATTGGCCTCCTCTTGTCGATCAAACTCCAAACCGCTGCCAAGGAAATCACATATATTCTTGCTTCTTAGCATGCAGATCCAAGCATCACCAAGCCGCCGGCCAACCACCCATCTTCATCCCACCACTCTCGGCCACGATCTCCGCCACCCGTGAGCACCCAACCTTCCAGCCAGCTCGCCACAGCAGCCGAACCCGATAGCTTTGTGCCGCCTCCCACGAACCCCTCTCTCAAAACATCACATAACCCTAATTACCCAAACCCGAATCCTTTATCCAAAAACCAAACCCATATCCGAAATCCACCAACCCAAACCCATGAACCCAGCAACCACTTCAATGCCCAAGCCCAAACCCGTGAACCCAACTCCAAGATCCATGCCCAAAACCAAATCCGAATCCATGACCCACAACCATTAAAACAAAACCAAGCCCAAGCCCAAAATCAACAAACCCGAATCCAAGCCCAAATAATAAATCCCAAAATGCAAAATATCAATCAAGCCCATAATTTTGAAAAAAACACACATTTACCCACCAAACCCTCCTACGCTTCCATTTTACACCCCGCCACTGTACTTAACCCCGATGCTCCTCTCCGACCCCAGAAATCATTTTCGGATGTAGTCTCAGGAGCGAGAGATTCAGCGATTCCGCTGAAACCGGTTTCGCTCATGCGCGGGGAGCCTGCCGTTATTTTTTCGGTGAGGAGATTTCAGTCATGGCCGAGTCGTTCAAGCTGGCGCTTGTCGGTAAGTTTTCTTTTGGCCGTCCCCCGATGGATGTTATCAGGAAATTTTTTGTTTCCCTAGGACTGAAAGGGAATTCCCAGATTTCCTTGTTGGATAACCGCCATATTATGATTAAGCTGTCTCTGGAGGAGGATTATTCCCGGATTTGGTTGCGCCAGACATGGTACGTTAATGGGAGGGGGATGCGTATCTTCAAATGGAGTACGGATTTCCGCTGCTCTGTCGAGTCCCCTATAGTCCCGGTATGGGTTTCTCTCCCTTATTTACCAGTGCACTTTGTTCATTGCAAAGCTGCACTTTATTCCATTGCTGCTGCCATTGGTACTCCACTTCGGGTCGATCATGCTACCGCATCGGTCAATAGACCATCAGTTGCCCGTGTTTTAGTTGAGTACGATATTTCTCAGCCTTTACTCCCCCGCATTTGGATCGGAGAGGGGGATAGTGGATTTTGGCAGGATGTTGTGTTCGAGAGGGTTCCCGCCTACTGCACCTCATGTCATCACCTCGGACACAGCACGGAGGCTTGCTTCGTTACACATCCTGGGCTCCGCAAGCCTAATCGACCTTGGCTCCCACTCGAGACGAGAGCCCGCTGCAAGCGGCAGCCCTCCGAGATGTTCGTCGCCACCGGCTCCTCGGCCCAAAGACACCGTCATCTCCGACTCTAGGCACGATGTCGGTATGTATTCTCAGCATCTCACTCATGAGGGTCCTCGGGCCCCCACACCTCACGCGAGGCCCGACCTACCCCAGGATCCACCAGTCCACTTGGCCCGACCAGACAGACCAGTAGCTCCAGTTGACTCGGATTCCAGTTCTTATTCTTCTGATGATGCGATGACAGTTCCGGGAGACCGTCCGCTCCGGGATATTGTTCACACCCATGTGGGATTTAACTCCCACTGTACCGACATTCCAGAGTCAGATGATGGGGCCGCGGAGAGACGCCAGGGTGTATCTCACTCAGCAGCAGATGCCCCTTCAGACTCCGATAGTGACTTTAGAGATGAGGGTCGTTTCCTGACCGACCCTGAGGAGGCTCATACCCCACAGGATCGGGATGCTGTTATTGATACCCCGAATTGATTCGTTGGGATCCTAGCCCCGATGGCTCTTTTCAGCTCCGGACTGCGTGGGAGATTGTACGGTGTTCTAGGCCGAGAGAGGAGACTTTTGAGATGATTTGGCAGAGACACATCCCGACACGAGTCTCATTCTTCTTGTGGCGGCTTCTCCATGGTTTTCTCGCCACTGATGATGTTTTATGTTCGAGGGGGTTCCACATGGTTTCTCGATGTTTGTGCGGAGGAGCTTCAGAGACCCTCCGCCACCTGTTCGTGGACTGCCCGCGGGTTCGTATTATTTGGGACCACTACCGGCGTCTTGTGGGGATACGAGAGCTTGGTTTTCTGTCTCCTCGTGCTTTGCTTGCCTTTTGGAGGTACTCCGCTCCCTCCCGGAATCATCTTCGCGTCCTTCTTCCTTGCTTCATTTTGTGGCAAGTCTGGAAGGCCCGAAATGATTTCCGGTTTCGCTCAGAGACATTCTCGACCGATGGGGTCATTTTCCAGGTAGATTCAGACATCAGACTCGCCAGTTCGGCTTTTGGATTCAAGCCTCCCCAAGTGAGGGGAGTCTTGAATCCCCGGATTATGGAGGGCATACAGGTCATGGCAGCTGCTAGGAGGCCGATCCGATTAGTTTCTTGGACGAGACCATCTTCTGGTGTGATCAGGCTGACTGTGGATGGTTGTTCCAGGGGTAACCCTGGGATGGCAGCTTCAGGAGGTATTCTCAGGGACCACCGAGGAGGCGCATTGGCTGCTTTTGGCTCTTTTCTGGGCCATAGGCCGATCTTATACGCTGAGCTCATGGCGATTTGCGAGGGATTGCAGCTGGCCACCCAGATTGGTTTTTCTGCCCTGGAGGTGGAGTCGGATTCCGCGACGGTGGTATCTTGGATTCACTCTCAGGGTCCTGTTCGATGGGATTATGCTTACTTTCTACGTCGGGCGTGCAGACTGATATCTTCTGGCCCCATCCAGATACGGCATGTTCTTCGGGAGGCGACTTCAGCAGCAGATTTTCTAGCCAATTGGGCCTGCTCCCATAGGACCAGCAGGATATTTCTTTCAGCCCAGGAGCTTCCCAGAGGCCTCATTGGCATTCTCCGCACCGATGCTCAGCAGATTCCGCATATTCGTCGATAGTTTATGTTTCTGCCGCTCTTGTTCATTTTCTCTGGGAGGTCTTGGTTTATGTCCCCCTCCTATGTATTTGTTCTTTCTCGCATTTATTTCACAGGTAGGGGTCCCGCCTAACCCTCCACCTAACCGGTGGTTTTAATAAAAAAAAAAACCCTAAACCCTAAACCCTAAACCCTAAACCCTAAACCCCAAACCCCAAACCCCAAACCCCAAACCCCAAACCCCAAACCCCCAAAACCCCAAACCCCAAACCCGAAACCCGAAACCCTAAACCCTAAACCCTAAACCCTAAACCTTAAAACCCCAAAACCCCAAAACCCCAAAACCAAAACCCAAAACCCCAAAAATCCTAAAACCCTAAGCCCTAAGCCCTAAGCCCTAAACGCTAAGCCAAACCTCCCAAACCCCACTTTGCTACAGTAACATTTTCTCTCAACATGCTACAGTGATGCCGACACTTTAATTCAATTTTCCGGCCATTTTTCCGGCGAGTTAATGGTCACCACCCACTCCATCACATTGGCATTTCAATTCCCTTCGATTTGATATATTGTTTGAAAAATTCGGAGCACGTTTGGGCTTCAAAACATTGATTTGAGTTCGGATCACTATTCGTGCTACAGTAACCCAATTACACCCTTCACATTTCCGGCCATTTTTCCGGCAAGTAAGCATACACCTTCTACTTAAACACACGCGCCCATTATTGATCTATATTTCTGGATGTTTGTTGGTGATTTTCATTGTGATTTGGGTATCCAATCAAGCCTCGAAGTATCGGTTCCCATTTCAGTAAATAGTGCCGATTTCTAAATTTTAGATCCGGCCATATTTCCAGCGAGTGAAGTCTCACCACCCCGGCCAAATTGTTCCTCTCTCACAATTCCAGCAACACAAATACAAACCCGCGGCCACCACCCTCTGATTCAACCCCAACTGATTGGCCTCCTCTTGCCGATCAAACACCCAACAGCCGCGGCCAAGGAAATCACAATATTCTTGCTCTCTTAACCGCGGCATCCGGCATCACCAAGCCGCTGGCCAACCACCCATCTTCATCCCACCACTCTCGGCCTCGATCTCCGCCGCCCGTGAGCAACCAACCTTCCAGCCAGCTCGCCACAGCAGCCGAGCCCAATAGCTTTGTGCCGCCTCCAATCAACCATCCTCTCAAAACATCTCATAACCCTAATTACCCAAACCCGAATCCTTTATCCAAAAACCAAACCCATATCCGAAATCCTCCAACCCAAACCCAAGAACCCAGCAACCACTTCAATGCCCAAGCCCAAACCCGTGAACCCAACTCCAAGATCCATGCCCAAAACCAAATCCGAATCCATAACCCACAACCATTAAAACAAAACCAAGCCCACCAAGCCCAAAATCAACAAACCCGAAACCAAGCCCAAATAATAAAACCCAACATGCAAAATATAAACCAAGCCCATAACTTTGAAAAAAATCCACATTTACCCACCAAACACTCCTACGCTTCCATTTTACACCCCGCCACTGTTCTTAATCCCGATGCTCCACTCTGACCTCAGAAATCATTTTCGGATATAGTCTCAGGAGCGAGAGATTCAGCGATTCCGCTTAAACCGGTTTCGCTCATGCGCGGGGAGCCCGCCGTTTTTTTTTCAGCCGAGGAGATTGCAGTCATGGCTAAGCCGTTCAAGCTGGCGCTTGTCGGTAAGTTTTCTTTTGGCCGACCCCCGATGGAGGAGAAGTGTCCTCAACCCCCAAACCTAAACCCTAACCCCTAAACCCTAAATCCCGAATCCCAAAACCCTAAACTCCGAACCCCAAACCTCGAACTTTAAACCCCAACCCCTAAAGTCCAACCACTAAACCCTCAACCCTAAACCCTCCACTATCAACCCTCAACCGCGAACCCTGAACCCAAACCCCGAACCCCAAGCCCCAAACCCCCAAACCTCCAACCCCCAAACCTCCGGCTCCCAAACCCCAAATCCTAAACCCCCAACTCCAAACCCCAAATCCCAAACCCCAAACCCTAAACCCTAAGCTCTAAACCCCAAACCCCAAAACCCCAAAGTTTGATGTTTCGCGTTCTCGGTGGAGCTTCTCCACCTGAACCACACTGCCTCTGATCATTATCCTCTCCTCCTTTCCTGCAACAGAGATGTTGTTAGAGACCTTTCTCGGTTCAGGTTTCTTCATGTGTGGCTGAAGCATCCGGGCTTTATTGACATCGCTCGACAGTCTTGGGATATCCCGGTGGTTGGCGCGAGGATGAGAGCCTTTCAGCAGAAGCTTACTCGTTTGAAGCTATGCCTGAAGGCTTGGAACAAAGATATTTTTGGTAATGTTTTCTCTCAAGTCCAGTAAGCTGAGGAGGACGTGGCTAAGAGAGAGAGACTGTATGATATTTCAGGCTCCGCCGATGATATAGTTGCTTTTTTTGAGGCTAGCGCTAGGTTGCAGTAGGCCCTAATTCGTGAGGAGATTTTTTTAAGACAATAGTCCAATGTTAGATAGGTCTGCGAGGGCGATACTAACACACGCTTTTTCCATGCGATAATTAAAAAAAAAGCGCCAGCTACTTCACATTCACAGGATTCGGGAGGACTCCTCCTCTAAATGAATTTTTGATGTTGCCGATTCTGCAGTGGAGTATTTCTAGGGCTTATTGACTGGGGACTCTTGTCAATTCCAGTAGACAGATTTTGACATTATTCCCACTTTAGTAACTATCATGGACGATGTGGACTTATATAGGGAGCCGGATATGGATAAGGTTAGACAGGCAGTTTTTTCAATTGATCCAGAGAGTGCTCCGGGTCCGAATGGGTTCTACAGTTGGTTTTACCAGTCGTGCTGGGACATTATTGGCTGCGATCTGTTGGATGCAGTTCTAGACTATTTCCAAGGTTCAGCCGTGCCTAGAAGCTTTTAGAGTACTTTATTAGTTCTTCTGCCCAAGAAGACCTCTCTGGTCTCTTAGGCAAACTTTCGACCGATTAGTCTCAGTAACAGGAGCAATAAGGTTATCACCAAGTTGCTTGTTCAGAGATTATCTCCTTTTTTGCCCCGTATTATCTCTCCTACTCAGGCTTTTTAGTACTTCATGACAATGTGCTCTTGGTTCAAGAGCTCATTCACGACCTCAATCGACCTACCCGAGGGAGCAATGTGGTGCTGAAGCTTGATATGGCTAAAGTGAACAATCATATGTCTTGGCCTTTAATTCTCCACATGCTTCGTTGTTTTGAGTTCTCGGAGAGCAGTTTACGGCCCTTGGCTCTCGGTGCTTATTAGCGGAGCCATACATGGGTATTTTCAGTCAGAGAAAGGCTTGCGACAAGGTGACCCCATTTCCCCCAGTCTCTTCATTATAGCAATGGAATATCTATCTCGAGGCCTAGATCACTTGTACTCTCAATATCCCTCAGTTCGGTATCTTTCCTGTGCACCTTCATAGGTCTCCCATTTGAGCTTTACGGATGACATCATTATTTTTGCAAATGGGAGCAGTTCCAGCTTACAACGGTTCATGAATTTCTTGCATCATTATGAGGCGGTTTCAGGTTAGCTGATTAGCCAAGACAAGAGCAGCTTTTACATTAGGAGGTCAGCTTCTGCATCTCGTCGGGCTATAGTTCATTATGTTACTGGCTTTCAGTGGCGTCAACTCCCTTTTACTTACCTTGGTGCCCGATCTTCACCGAGTGCGTCAAGATTCCTATTTTGATGATATGGTTCAAAGGATTAGGGAGAGGATCTCTGGTTGGGCCAACTGTCTTCTCTCGTTTGGTGGAAAGCTGATTCTTATTCGTCACATATTGGGTTCTATGCCCCTGCACCTATTTCATGATGTCCGTCCTCCTTCGATGGCACTCCAGAGCCTAGAGCGTCTTTTTACCCATTTCCTTTGGAGAGACTCGGAGGAAAGGCATTAGATCCATTGGTGTAGATGGCCAACGGTTTGTTATCCAGTCGATGAAGGCTGCCTCGGTATTCGGTCCTTCAATAATATGGCTGAGGTCTTTGAGATCAAACTCTGGTGGCGTTTTTGTCAATAGGGTTCACTTTGAGCTTCCTTCATAAAGTCCAAGTATTGTAGATCCACCCATCTAGGCCTCATTCAGTTTCGCTATCCTGCCTCTCTGTTATGGAGACGCCTCTGTGATATTCGCTGCACGGTTAGTCCTCACGAGTGCTGGCTAGTTGGGAGAGGAGATTGTAGCTTCTGGTATGACTACTGGCTGGGATCTTGCCCTTTATTTTTTATTAACTCTACTGCGACTTCCTCGGTGCCAGTTTCTTTCTATTAGTAGGGCACAGTTTGGGATAGAGGCAGTCAAGGGCATAATACCGTCATCCATTGTTGAGCAGATATTATTGGTGTCTATTTCTAGGGGTGAGCTAGACTTGATTCGTTGGGATCCTAGCCCCGATGGCATTTTTCAGGTTCGGACTGCGTGGGAGCTCGTGCGATGCTCTAGGCCGTGAGAGGAAGGGCATATTACCGTCATCCTTTACCATTTTAATATTTTGCACTAGTAAATTTATTATTTTTATTTTATTAAGACATTAGTTTAAATTGTTGTGTGATTTTATTTGCTTAAACTTTAAAAACTCAATTCACTCCCCTCTTAAGTTGCTTTGTTAGAATTTCAATTACCCCTCTAACATTATTACATAGTAGATGATAAATATATTTTATCAATTTAAAATGAATAACTAATATATTCTGAAAATGTTACAGTATATTTGATAAAAGAGTAAATTAAAGGTATGTAAATGATAATTTTTAAAAAAAAAATTAATGAACCAAACAAAGTCACATCATACAATACATGCTCACCTTAGGGATCGTAGACAACAGATGCCAACTAGCAACTACACGAAGCAGCAAGCAATAGATCGAAGATACACCAATAGTGGATGTTGACTGTGCTTACTGGCTCGTTCTTTTACGTAAGTCATTATTACTTTTGTTAATCATTAAAAAAAGACTAGACTGCCCCAGTATATATTATAGCGGCCCTAAACTCAAATCAAGAAAAAACTTTCAACCAAAAACACGTGGGTGGAGCTTTTCCTTTTAACACTTTTTTAATTTATTTTTTAAAATATCTCAATTTTTTATTTATAAAATATATTTATCTTTAATTATTTAAATAATTTCCATAAAAAAAGGCCTGTAAACACCGTGGAAAAGCCTACTGAAAGCCTTTGAACATGGGCCTCAACCCCATAACCGATACGAGCCCGCTAGCAGCAGCATCCACCAAAGATTGGGTATGAACATGAGCAACTCTGAACTATGACGAATAATCGGCAATATTATAAAATTCATTTTTTAACGAAGATTGCAGGGAGCAGGGCAGTCATCGTCCATTTTTGAACATTCATTGGTTGAAAAAGTCATTAAAACGATTTTGGCTCTCGAAAATTGATGCATTATTGATTTTGATTGTCGAGTTGCAAAGAGAAATTGGATTTGTCTTGTTTTTGTTGTTTAGATTTTGAAGGAGTCAACCTCAACCATCAATGACAATGGACACGTCAAATTCCCGGATTCAGACGTTAGGTCAGACCGAGATTAACTGGGAGAAGTACGTATCGTATAGTATCGTATCTTCATCAATGTTTGCTTCATTCAGCTTATTTTCTTAATTTAAATATTAGTTAATTTACTTAGAAATTTCTTAAGCTTTAAGAAGAAGAAAGAGAATGATTATTTTCATATGTTCTTTTGTGCGAAGTTTCCCAATATCTGATATTGAAACATATCTATCTATGTGCTCTCTATATTTACATTTATTTTATAGCAAGAAGCTACACAAAGTGTGCTCATGCTTGTGCTGAATTATATATAGATTAGAAATGTTGGAAAAGTTTGAAACTCAAGCAAGGATACAAATTAACTTCAAAACGGAAGAATAAATTCCAGCTCCTACGATTATAGATGGTTATAATCACAAATTAACTGCAGTTTCAACATGACTTCAACTATGATAATTCAAGCAAGCCTCAAAAGCATCAATATTTGTGATCTTGGTTGGAGTTTAACCCTAGTTAAGAAATCATCTTGTGCATTTTTCTTTGCCCTTTCATTCCTCCAACCATTATTTCCTAATTGTAACCCTTTTTCTTTTTAAATCTATGTGTTTTTATATGCTTATGCTGCAGGCTTGATAAAACAAAATTTTACGTTGTTGGAGCTGGCCTCTTCACAGGGGTTACAGTGGCACTGTATCCGGTCTCTGTAGTAAAAACCAGGCTTCAGGTTGCTACAAAAGACACTGCTGAGAGAAATGCCTTTTCTGTTATCAGAGGTATTCTTAGAACTGATGGGATTCCTGGTCTCTACAGAGGTTTTGGTACAGTAATTACTGGTGCAATTCCTGCCAGGATACTATTTCTGACTGCTTTGGAGACAACAAAAGCAGCGGCTTTCAAGATTGTCAAACCATTTAAACTATCAGAACCTGCACAGGCAGCAATAGCCAACGGAATTGCTGGCATGACAGCATCAATGTGCGCTCAAGCTGTATTTGTTCCAATTGACGTTGTATGTCATCTTTTCAACTGGTCATTTTTTCAAACATGTTGATATTAAATCACATGTGGGGATTTTTATTTATGCATATACATGTATGTCCAGGTAATTTGGGAGTTTTTTGTTTATGCTAAATTTGAAGGCTGTGACTTTAAGTTATAATTGACCCACATAATTGACTGATTGTATTCTAACGTTAGAGAAGTCTCCACATATTAGTTTATGCCCTCTTTATTGCTTCCAAAATTTTGTTTGTGTGTGTGATCATAAACAAGAAACTCATAATTCTATATCAATGCTTTTCTGATTTATTTATGTCTTCTTAAAAAGAGAAGGAAGGAAGAAGAAGAAATAATTAGAGAATAAAAAAATATGTGAACTAAGAAGAAGAAGATATAGGTAGAGATATGCATGCTGCTAAATCTTTTTAGAATGAACTTTGTTCAGGTTAGCCAAAAATTGATGGTGCAAGGGTATTCGGGCCATGCAAAGTATAGTGGTGGCCTGGATGTTGCTCGTAAAGTTATACAGTCTGATGGCATTCGTGGATTATATAGAGGGTTTGGTCTATCTGTTATGACTTATTCCCCATCAAGTGCTGTATGGTGGGCAAGTTATGGTTCAAGCCAGCGCGTCATTTGGAGGTGAAACGTTATTTTTTGTTCTCTATGGAAGCTAAATGTCTGTAAAATGATAAATTAGAATGGGAACATCCACTGATTAGTTAATGTTTCATCATCTTAGTCAACTACGTCATGGTATAACTTTAGATTGTAGATTAGACACTTAATTTTGCTGGCTAAGCTGGGGAATTTCACTTTTATATAGATTTTAAGTCAATCACGATGATATCCTTAACATTCCATCCCATTCAAAAGTGGTCACCAACTCCGAGTGTTTATTTGTTCAAACTTAGATTTCAATTTTATTGATCTAAATCTTAGTAGTGTGGTGAATGAAGATATTGGCATTGAGAAGTTAGAAATTGCAAATGCTATAAAATTTACTAATTCTTGGGCTTTCACGTGCAGCTTAAATAGATGAGCTATCAGCTTTTCATGAACTAACTACTGGCTACCAGGATGGATCCTAATGTTTCTTAATTATCCTGATTTTTGTCATCAGGTTCTTAGGCCATGGAACAGACATTGATGAAGCTGTACCTAGCCAGTTGAAAATAGTCCTAGTTCAAGCAACTGGAGGAATTATTGCTGGTGCAACAGCATCATGCATCACTACTCCATTGGACACTATCAAGACTCGCTTACAGGTGTTCTTCTTTCTTTTGCAGTTCTCATATTTTTTTTGGCTGTTATTGCACTGTGGTTGAGTTCAGTTTCTAAGGGTATGACTGAAAATAGCCCAATAGCAAACAGTTCTTTCAGAGCATGTGTCTTTACATAATAACGTCAAGGCCTTCACTTTTTTCTAGCATATTTTCCTTTATATTCTAATGTTTAGGCACTTCATATTCTAGCATATTCATCTTTCTAAATGTAACCAGAAAAATATTTCAATGACTTTCTATATGTTTCCTTTCTACCATGTGGGGTATGCTGGCTTGAAGCTTCACTTCATCATATAACTGCATATCTCTATGATTACATATGTTTTGTGTTAAAGAGCTATCTCGGCATTTTAGGTGATGGGGCATGATAAGAGACCCTCTGCAAGTCAAGTTGTGAAAAAATTGATTTCAGAAGATGGATGGAAAGGTTTATATCGAGGATTGGGTCCGAGATTCTTCAGCATGTCGGCATGGGGAACGTCAATGATACTAGCCTATGAATATTTGAGTATGGACTCTTTTCCTTTGGGACTTCCATTTATTGTTAAAGGAACAACAACATGAACAAACAGTAGTTTTCTAGTCAAGGATCGCTGACTTTAATAAAGTCAAGGATGAGCTAAAAGACAAGAAAACAATGCATTGGAATCTGTTTTTTTTTTAACTCATCCCTGAGTGGCTATTCTTAAAGCTGATAAAATATTGTTGTTTTTTTTATTTTCAGAGCGTCTCTGTGCAAAAGATGAATAATAGATGTGACCTAAACAATGGTCAGAACCATTCAAGTATTTGGGGTTCAGAGCTGCTGGGATTCAATATATATACTTTTGGACACGGATACGGTTGAACATCCTCAAAAGACTTTTCTTTTTCTTTGTTCTAAAAAGATTGATGGAATTTTTTGAAAGCCCTTTTAGATCTCACTAAGATTCTTTCAAGCTAGATATTCTCCACCCCAACCTCTTTTATAGGAAATCATCTAGAGGCTGCAGCAAGTGCTTCCTCAATGAAGAATTTTTTGTTCTCGGTGAAGAATTGTTAGGCAACTCCAGGATATATGTATCAGCTATACTGTTTAGTCAGTTCGTTTATCAGACAGTTCACTTGCAATTTTTCCATTCGGGGATATATGTATCAGCTGTACTGTTCAACAATTCTGAGTTTGAAATATGGCAGAAATCTGTCTCTTTCTATCTCTTTCTCTCGCACATGCTCCCGTGGCTTGTATTGAATAATCTTGGGGATCCCTGGATATATTTGGCACTCGGATTGACCAAAAATGTTGTTCGGAATTCAACAGCATACGTAGTTAAATTAAATTGTCATGATTTGCAGATCAATGTGGAAGAGGTGGGTGTGTTCTATACATTGGTAAATAGGAGATATGCGCGTTACATCTCAAGTCCCGTCGTATGTGAGAACAAAACTGAAATATGAGATGGTTAAATCTACAGCTCAAATTGAATTAACAACGCTTCATCTTCATTTATTTTCCACAATCCCGGATTTAAATTCTACTTAGCTTCTCGAGAATAGCGAAGAAGAAAAGTTCATCAGCACGCTGATCAGTCTTTGGTACAATCCTCGATACTAGCTTTTTGTCCCAGCGTGGAAAACTCATCCAAGTACAGCTTCATGCCGTCTTTCGTACAGAAAAACGATCCACCTAAAGAAGTCCCTTGGGTCGAAGAATTCTGTCCCAATCAAAAAGCACAATTTGTAAAAGTTGTATTCCTATCCACCCATCAAAAAAGGGAGTAGAATGAACAATGTCAAGCTTGTTGTCGATTGTCCTGGAGCCAATTGATACATATAAAGGTAAAAAGCCTCTTAGTGTGGTCACGTCATTGAATGGAGCCCCTAAGCCGGTACGATGGTTGCATTCCTCTCCCTCATCATTCCCGCAAATGTGCCAGTTGTGGCACTGACATCGAGGCCGATTCGGATTCTCCAGGATTTGAACTCAAGAATTCATGAATGGTGAATTGAGCAGACAGAGGTACATCCCATCCTCTTTGAGAAAGACTGAAACAGTCTGCACATTCAAAGAAGACTCTTCCGTCCATTGTTTGTTTTGAAACAAGGCAGGAGTGGTCTATACATATGTAACCGTTCCATTGGACGTCAACCTAGTCAAAGAGAGATGTTAATGGCTTACTGCATTTTTTCCGGTGTCGTTTCAAAAGCATCTCCCTCTTGGCAATCGATCACAGCCACTGGCTATTAGCTTTTGAACCATCTTATGGAACATTAGCAGTCATCTTTACGCAAGCTTGGCCAACAGATGGATTAACTGCCTCAACGCCAAGAGAGCATATTTAGTTTACGCAACATGTAGTTTAGTAGCTATCCTGAATTGAAGACCTTTCTATTCATCGTTCTTTCTTCTTTGAGATCGCTTTCCTTGGGTTCACTCAAAACATTCAGCCACATTGCCGATCTCATTCTATAAGGAGGAGGATTACTTTGCTGCAGTCCTGATATACGAAGAACTTGGTCTAAGAACTTAGCCGCTGCTTTTGGTTCTGATCGTTCAGTGTGCAGCTGCTTCAGCAGTAGCCCGACTTGTGCCCGCAGATTGGAGACCTGGGTTCGGACTATAGGAGTTGTTGGCCTTGATGGTGAAGATTTATGGATGAGAGAGACCTGAACTTAAGAAAATAATTGTGAAGAGACTGACGAGGAGAATAGAACTCAAGGTTATCAGAAGGCATCCAAGGTGCCATTTACATGGTTTTGAGGTGCTTCGTCTCAGAATTTCTCAGTTGGAGATTTTTTGTATTATATCACCCCTTGTGTTGCCCGAGGCTGAGAGTAGATACTACTCGATCTGTTGACTAGGGTTTCAGATTCTCCTCATATTTTATATTTTAGATACGATCTTCCCTAGGTTATTTATATCCTTAGTTTCTTTTTCATTTCATTTGCCTGGGGGGTCTAAAGAATTTCGGATGCCATATTCTCCGTATTTGATAGTATAAACTAACACTAAAAACTGATATCATGACTTCGAGATGAAGCAAACATCACCATACTGAAGAAAACACATTGATTGTTAGCCGAAGCCTAACATGCCATTATTAATAACAAGCGATGGATGCTGGATCTACATCACCCTTGTCTCAGCCATCAAAACCAAGCATAATGAGATAAAATCTGACAGAAATCACCATGTATTATGTGTTAAAAATAAAACGTACATCACTTAACAGACATAAGAAATGCATCATCCAAAGTCATTGGGGAAATTGAATCCAACTATCCATTCATAAGAATTCAAGCTGCTTCCAATAGAAAATTGAGAAAACAATTTCAAGCACAAAAACATTTCCCTGGATAATTAACAATTTAACCGGCTCTCAATATACTATGTAGGGCTTCTATTGGCCCAAGGAAACAGTAATTACATGTCATAACAATTTCAATTATTTAAGGATTTGAACAACATTCAAAATTCAGAATAATTAGACAAAAGAAACAGTGAGGTTGTATACTGCTCGTTCAGATATTTTGAGAATACAAAATGTAATGTCTTACAAAACTTTCATTGTAAATACTGACAGCAAATGGCACAAAATAACACTACATAGACAAGGGGAAACAAAATTTAATCTGACTTTCCAGTAAATATGTTCTATATTATAGATGCACAATAGCCAAAATAAAGGAAAATGATCAGAGCAACTGCCATTCAACTGCCATTCATCCGCATACTAAAAGCAGCTTGAAAGAAGTTTGGCATCTACCAATTACAAACTTGTTCAGCATCTTCAACATAATCATCATCATGGTCATCAAAATCAGTATCTCCAGTTTCACCGTCAACACCATCATCTTCATCATTGATTTTACCTATGTTATTGTCTTTGTCACCTCTGCTTTTTGCAGCATATTCCTCAAGTGATGCAGAAGGAAATAATTCCCCAACTTTATTTTTGTTGGCTAGATCTTTTGCTGAATTTTCAGATTTACTTTTATCCATCTATTACAATAAATAGCAGTCATTGATAAGCAAATTAAACTTATTTTTTTTAAAAAAAAAAAAAAAAGGTGCCACAACTCCTTATGAGCACAAAAAGCAATTCATTCCTAGAATAAAAAAGTTCAAGACCACAGAATGGTTATTATGAAGATTCGAACACCTTCATGAAGCTGTAGTAATCCAACTTCTGAATTCTCATCCAATATTTTCAGGACTTGCCTACAGAGGCTTAATCTATTCAAACTGTGATTTTGGCCTGCTAAGTAAGAGATAGCAAGTTATACGTCTCAGTCAGACAATCAAACGAGATGCCCTCCCCACTGCCACCACCTCTCTAATGACAAGGGAAGACGGGATAAGACACCAGCATCTGTTCATAGTCAACCATGCAAATCAAAACTATAATCCCCCAATCTTCATGGTCCATCTAACATAAAACTTCAAGAGATATTCTCAAAACTGTCTTGTCTTACTATTGCATTGTTTCATATGATTGTCAGAAAGACAATTATATAAATTCAAGTACTTAGAATAGAAGTTGAATACCCCCTAATATCCCTTCTAAACCTTGATTTTACTGGTAGTTCAAATCTCAAATGCAGTAAAACACAACAATTAAACTTAGCATCAACAATATGGTTAATTTACTTTTTTGAACATGATTTTGATATTCCATCACCAAGAAAGGGCCCATTTATATTCTTTATTGAAGTATGAATGTGGCTTGACTTATGTCATTCAGACAAGTTGCCTCCTTAAAAAAGTAGTTGGTAAAAATCAATTGCAAACAAATTGAAAAAAGCATATGAAATTTTTCTTTACTTGGCAAAAAGAAACACATATAATTAGATCAAGACCAGCGATGTAGGAGCTTACAGCACGTAGAAGAGTTCTTCGATCTCTCTCTCGAGCATTTTTTAGTGCCTGTAATAAAATCAATATACCCATTAGTTTAAATGGAAAAAAAAAAAAAAAAAAAAGAAGAAGAAGAAGAAGAAGCAGAAGAAAAAGGTCTAATTTTACAGGACAATCATATTGCTGACAAGTGAATACAAACCGCTTCAAGAATCTTTTGTTCAGCCTCTACCTCTGCAAGGTCTCTACAAAAAATCAGAAGACAATGACACAGAGCTCCAAAAAAGTATAAAAATCACAAAAAGGGGGGAAAAAACAAATTGTTTTGCTAGTAATGCCCAACTACTAAATTCAATCATATATTTAGACACCAAAGAGAATTAGCCAAACCTTCCAATCACACGATCCATGCCGAAGCAACACTTTGCACATACATTTTGTTCCTTCGCACAACCTAAGCCAACAACAACAACAACAACAACACTAGATAATGATAAAAACAAAAAGAAGACAGAAAATGGAAAAACTCAATCATTGGCTTATTATTACATTATAGTCCCAAAAAATAGCACACCCACCAGGACACAGGTTATGATAAGCTTGACGTACGGCCCTCTTGGTACAACGTTGACTACACATTATCATTATAATTGATGATTGCACATGGAAAATGATATCAAGGATTAAAATTTTTTTATATAATAGAAATAAAGATAATGCATTAATATGAGAAAACAGAAAAGGAAACAAGAATAGAAATGAAATCAGACCACTTGGCAGGCTCAGAGAGAGGTTTATATTTGCCATAACGGCGTTTCCAATCAATCTGATCTTTACATCGAGGACATACTCCCGTTATCTCAGAGTAGGGTCTTAGTTTTCCCCCAACCTCCTACTTATTTGCAACACATAACAAAAAAATTAAATTAAACTAAATTAATCAAGTAAGCAAGCTAACAGTTTCTAATTAATTAAAGCTCACTCTTTCATTGATCTTCTGGCCAGCTTTCGGCTTCCAGGCGTAGCGGTTCTGGTGCTTCGGCGGGCCACGCCTGTTGCCGCTGCTGCTCATCTTTTTACTTCTTTTTCTATTTGCTTTGAATTTTGAGGTCGACGCCGAGAATGACCTAAATATCTTTTACCCAATAAGCACTCCTCTAAAATTCTTTTAAGATTTATTTACTAAAATATCTCAGTTTAATTTATAAAATATAAACTCATATATTAAAATTAATTATTTTTTAAAAAAAATTTATATAAATAAATATTTTTTTAATTTTTATTTATAAAATATATTATAAATCTTAAAATTTTAAATTAATTTTTTATTAAATAATTTTTATCTTCATAACTCTAAACTCTTATAATTAAAAAAAAATCGTTATAAACATTTAAAATATATAAAAATTTATGAAATGAGGTGAATGTGAAGAATTTTTAAAAGAAATTTTTTAAGTATTTAATTGAATTCCTATTTAAAATTTATAAAAATTAATTAATTAATCTTTGGGCAATAGATTTGGATTTTTAGTAGTTTGAAAATAAGCGACCAACCAAATCTTTAATTCTGGAGTTGGGTTAAAGAAATTATAATTAAGACAAGCAAAAATCTTTAATCTGTCTCTTGTAACTGAAACATATCTTCAAATTGAGTTCTCATTACGTTTTTTCTAATTCAATTAACCCCTCTATAATTCTATTAAATCAAAAATATTTTAATTAAATTAAAAGCATTACTTGTTCTTGTTATAGGCACTCACCTTATAAAATAATCCAAGACCCTTTATATACAAACATATTAAATGGAGCATCCCACCAAATAATATAATTAGACTTTTAATCTAAATAACAAGTTATCTTTCTTACTCATCATACAATATTGAATCTAATAATTAAGTTTATAATTAAACTAGTTTGATTATTTAATTTCATATTTACTCCATTAAAAGATTGAAACTAACCTCCATAATTATATGTTATTTAGGATATTGTTCTCGAATAATCTCAATTATTTAATTAATTTAATTACATCTTATTCTTTGATTTATTTAATTTTCTCTAATAATCATTTTTAACATATTAATTATATTGACACATTCCAGTAGAATTTTATGATTAAATACCAAAACATACATTAAAAGATGTATAGAACAAATTTTATATTATTAGTCTATTATTTCACTGCTTATAATTGCTTTCACCAAGACACTCAGTAATCTTGACTATAAATGTGTATCTCGTTTATTGGTAATTCAAACAAATTAACAAGCATAATCATAAAATCATAATTAGCTCAAAGTTGAGACTACAATAAAATCAATACCTATTAGATATAATAATATTGACAGCTATTTAAACTTAATTAAATCTCATATGTGATTTAATTCAATATAATCAAACTATATCACTAAATTCATACATGATAAAGACTCATCATTCATTAAATTTACTATAATCTAAATATAAATAGAGTGTTTAACTCTATTTATTAACTGATAACTCAATTTATTTAATCATAAGATAACTTATATATATATATATCTTCTATGAATTCATATGATAATCATATAAATACATATAATGTGATTAAAAAAATTTATTCTAAATATTTATATAATTAAGATATTTAAAATTATATGAAATATTTTATTAATCAAAAAATATATTTATAAATAATCAATATACTTTAAAGAGCACATAATCTTAATCTTAATAGTAAGTTCATTTACATTTTCCCTAAAGCATTTCATCTTGTAAACTCATTGATAATAAAAGCTTTCTTCGATTCACTGTGGATGTCGGGATGATCATGGCCGACTCACCATAATCTCTTCTCTTGTGTTAATTTTGATTTTCTTTGCCTCTCTTTGACTTGCGTAATTAGTTCTTGAATTTGTGTTAAATACAAATAATTTTCAATAATGTTGCCAGAAATCAACTACCAAATTTTGTTGAGATTATAAGTCATTGCGTGCTATTATTGAGTTAAGATTTACCCCCAAATGTACATTGTAGCGTGCAAAAAATAACAAGGCAGAAACCGATTCGGAAGGATGTTTGCCTTCATCTAAATTGCATTTGATCATTTTGTAAGTTCTGTCCGTAGCCAGCTTCAGGAAAATGGCAATTAATCACCTTCAGCCTGCGGAACCTTGAATTAATAAAGAAAGAGGAGAAGATAATTAAAGACTTGATAACATAATTTTAATGATTTAATTAATTAATTAATTGTTACATCTTATTGCTACATCACATTTTGTTCTTGCAGTTGTTATACATATTCAATTACAAACAAATATACATAACATGGATTATAATGTGGGTAATAATTAATACAGGACTAACTGAATGCTTCGGGACGTGGATGATCGATATCGCTGATTATCGTGCACGCACCGTCAAGAAATCAGCTGCTTGAACGCTTGCAACGATTGTAGTAAGTGCAAGGCCGATTGTCCCCGCTGATGGGCTTAATGCAATCACCATATATTTTCGCATCACAGAAAGCAGGTCTCTCGAGCGATCGGTAAGATATGGGGTTTCCTCCAGAGCCCGCAAGAAGCCTATGATTCTCTTCCGATTCCATCCGAAACTCTTCTGAGCCCGCAATTATGATGCCCATCATGGGGATGTTGTCTTTCAAAGACACGGAGGCTGCTGCTACCGACGCATCATTAATTATATATATGCTGCCGAATAATAAAATTACTGCGAGTACTAGGGCTGAAGAGAACCGACGAAGACATAACGATCGGCTCATGATCAAATCGATTGATGATTTGTTTCTTAATCCTATCTATGTGACTGTGCACAAGCTTCGATAAGAGTTCTTAAAGGATAACTTGGTGATAGCAAATAATAATAATAATAATAATAATAATAATAACAACAACAATAAATAAATAAAAATAAAAAAAGATAATTAATGGATATTAAATGAAAGGCTAAAGCTATTCTTGTCCCTCGATTGACTCAGATCATGGACTTGGTTTTCAATGAGTGAGCCTCGTCGATGATGTATAGGAGGCTGGCTGGGTCTGTTGCAATAATGCAAATTGATTGCAGTCCCATACTTGCCATTGACGTGGACAGCCGCAGGGACCGCCAAACCAATGAAATTGAAACTAGCCAGCTACTTAGCTAGTGACGTATGGTGGACGCATAATGCTGTGCTGGGACACATAAATACGAGAGTGGCTGTGTTCAAAAACTTTTCAAAAGCTAAAACTAAATATTGAAAAAGTAAAAAGATAATTAATGGATAATATATGAAAGGCGTAAAGCCATTCTTGCCCCTCAATTGACTTGGATCATAGACTTGGTTTTCAATGAGTGAACCTCGCGCACCGGTTCGGTCTCTTGCAATAATGCAAATTGATTGCAGTCCCACATTGCCCATGGGCGTGGACAGCCACAGGGACCTCCAAACCAATCAAGTTGAAACCAGCCATCTACTTAGCCAGTAAGTAGTGACGTATGCCGGACGCATAATGTTGTGGTGGGACATAATAAATGACCTCGCGAGTGGTTGCGTTCAACAACTTTCCAAAACCGACTGATAGGACTCCTGTCATCACAAGCACCAGTTCGAACCCCATAAAAATTATAAGGACTAATTTTTTTAATTATAAAAATTAATTAAGTAAACGTAATTTTTTTGAAATGCAAGTAAGCGTACTTTAAATATTAAAAATGCTAAAAATTTTAATTTTAATTTCAAGAATTATTTGATTATTTTAAATATATCAATAGTAATTTTATGTAAAGAAGCATTAGTCCTATATTAAACAAAAAATTATTTTTGAAACCGAGTTCAAAACTCAAGCAGTGGGAGTGTCGCCTCTGGTTTAAAGTTCTAGCGTATCAAAGAGCTTTCAACTCCTTGACCGTGAATATGTGTATCCGATAATACCAATCTTTATCAGGCAAAGGATAAGTTTTTTTTTTTTAAAAAAAAAAAAACACTTCATTGTAATATATGTTATTGTAGTGCATTTAGCTTCTTTTTTATTTCAATTTATTCCTCGTATATTAGAAATATTCTAATTAGAGATATCTAACCATATTAAAATTAAAAAAAATAAAAAATAAAAAAACACAAATTTTAATATAATTTATTCTATATTATAATATATTAAAATTTATACTTTTTAATCTTTTAATTTATTTCTAACTTTATAATATGATCAAAGTTGATTAAAAAATTATGTAGAGAGAGAGGAATAAAAAATTTCCTCATTCTAAAACTATAGATATGTGTAATCCACATCTTATGATTTTTCTTATGATTGATAATTAGCTTTTCTTATTCCATATGAGAGACTATGACAGTACTAAATTAACATAGAATTAGTCCTTGTCACTCATTAAAATAAAATTGAAGTCCTTATTACCTTTTCCCTTTTTCAATTCCACGCTCATCACAAGTTGATTTGTTTTGTCATCTGTGATTGTAGGATGTGTGGCTTCTTGTGTTTTGATGCCTTGAAAAACCACTAGTCCATTTTATTAAATTATAATTATAATTTCTAAATTTATACACAAAGAGAGAGACTTTTTTTAGTATAAATATTCTCATTTTATTAAAGTAAAAATGTCAATAAAATATAAAAAGAATATAAATTTTAATAAATTAAAAATTATATTTTCTTATCTAATAGTTATTATTTTTTTAATTTTTTACTCATACCTTTATTTTAACAAAACAAAGTGAGGATACTCTCAAATTATATATATGAATTCATCTCTAATAAAAATATTTTCACTTTGTTAAAATAAGAATGTCATTGAAATATACAAAAAAAATTAATATATTACAATATTTTTATATATGTTAATATATTAAAATATTTTTTTATTAAAAACACAATATATATATATATATATATATATTTTTTTTTTTTAAAACCGGCATCCTCACTTAACAAAAGTAAAGTTATCATCACTAAAGAGTGATATATACATATATATGCGTATGTAAAATTAATTAAAAGGTTCAATTAATATGTATAATGTACGTAATCTCTGCCACAATCTAACCTTTTTGATTGGATCAATTTACTAATTATTTATTTTAAATTAATTTCTCTCTTAATATGAGCTCTTTTAAGCTGTCAAAGATCTTATATCATGTGTTATATAATAATAATATATGAAACTAGTGTCATAAATATTTTAATTAAGAAAAATTTAGATTAAGAAAAAATCTTAATCGGTGGTTGAAAAAAATTTGTTTGGGACATATACAGTAATATCATTGAGCGCGTCTCTCGTGTTTTTGGATTATTCGTGCAAATTTAATTTGGCGTCGTTCACCAACCATTCAATGGAGACTAATTTTAAATAAATATATTATTCTTTTGCGGTAGTAATTAAGGATTATTTATTTATTTTTGGTACAGCGCCGGGCCATATATATTTCTTAACTAAGCGCAAAATTATAAACTGGGATTTATCATAATAAAAATCAAACTTAATTCAACTCAAACATAACTAAGCAATCACTGTCAGCAGAAAGAACAGAGCTGGTCTGGTGGTTTCATTTATTTAATTGTTCAATCGGGATTTAATGATTATTTGTATCCTTCCGCTCAACTTGACGCACATTTTATAATATGTTTCACAAATTGTTAATGGGGTTAACTTTAGCCACAATAGTACATATATCAGGCTAAGTAAATCTCTAAAATAACATGCACTGCTCAAACATGCAAAATAGTTACATTAGCATTATGTCATGATATGATATATATGATCGATGGACAATATCTCTTTGAGATTGTTGAAAATTTACATTACGTGCATTTCCTCCCTGTATTTCTTCGGTTTAGAAATAATAAATTAATTAATTAATTAAGAACTCCCTCAAAACCGAAAGAAGGGATACATTAACAAATTGAAAAAAGAAAAAAAGAATTAGTTGTGTGTGCAGGCGCAGCGCGGCAGTAGTGGTGTTGGAAATGCAGATAGAAATGTAATTAAAGAGGGAAAGAAAAATAAAATGAATAAGAGATTTCAAATGAAATAATAGGAAGGAGAAGCTGCAATTAAGTCTTCCAAGTCTTGACACAGAAGTAAGCAAGGAGTAAGAGCAGTGAGAATATAACTACAACGTACAGAAATGATATGAAGCGCTGAAGCCGAATCAGTCGATAATAAAAGTAATAATCTTGATCTGTCTAGCAAGTACAAGCAGATAATGCACATAGATCAGTCAGCAATCACGCTGGTAAGTGCCGCAAGGTCGACGAACAGCCTTGATGTTTTGAACGGGGAGGCAGGTCGTAGAAGGCGTGCCTCGCCCGCAATCTATAGCTGGTGCATTCGGGTTCCCCGACTTCGGAGCGGTGGGATCTGCGGAGTTAAGAAGCATTCTGCTGCTGCTTCTGTCCACTGGCATTATTGATAACAACTCTAAGTTGTAGTTATGTTCCTCAATACAATAATTACCCTGCTGCTGCTCTTGGATCATGGACCCATTATTATTATTATTATTTGTTATTAATGCAGCTGGAAGAAGTACTGGTTGAACTAGAAGCAGCAGCAGCAGCTTCAGTAGTACTAGTAGTGCTGAAGAAGAAGAATATTATCGACACTAGCAGGGAGAGTTGACATGGTTCAATCCAGAACCTGAGGCTGCCCCTGCTTACTCCCATTTTTTTCACTTTGTTTCTCATCACTTTTCTTACTCAATAACATTAATAACACATCTGAGCTCTCTCTATTAAATAGGCGCGTGTGTCGGTGTATTTTAAGGTGTAGCAGCAGAAGCGAACATGTGTTTGTGATAAGCCACTTCACCTCCACTCATAGCTAATTACGTAAAAATATTAGTTTATGTTATTGAATGACCGCACCCTCCCGTCTATCCACGACTATGACTACGACTAATGTGATCATACCCATCACAAGATTTAAATGACTTGGTTGAGGTTACGGCCATAAGGTTTGCTGCGACTAAAATCATCTATAAGATACAATACGATACAAAAAAGCAATAGATCATACATACATGATACAATCATACAGCACGAGCCCCTTTTTAACTTATTTCACTCAACACATCATCACTTGGTTGGTTTCCTACCGTTCGATTACCATATTAGCTCACATCTAAATACATTACTTTCTATGTCATATATTGTTTGTTTGCTGGAATACGACATATGTATGCCTAAATATAAATCAAGCTTGGTAATTCAAGGGTTTGGACCGAGTTTGAACTTAGGTCCAAACCCGTATAATTTTTAAAGAATTTAGATATTCTTAAAATTCATTTATTTTAAATGGACAGAACCAAACTTAAATTTTAATTAATTTTTAAAATTTTTTTTAATTATAAATTATAAAAATATAATTATTTAATACATAATACTACTATAGATTAAAATACTTAAAGATAATTATTAAGTACATAATTATTTAATATGCAAAATACTTAAAGAATTTAATAAATAACCATTTAAATAAAAAATGATAAATAATAATTTAAATTTTAAATATTTTATTTTATTTTAATGTTTTGATTAAAACTTTTTTCTCAATGCTCGTGATTTGTTTTGTTTGTGATTTTTGTTTTTTTAATTTTTTTAATTTAAATTTTATGATATATTATAAAAAAACTTTCTTAAAATATATATTTTTATTATTTATTGTAGAAGCCCGAACTTTAAAATAAAATCCTTAATTAAACTCATTATGTATGAACTTCAAATTTTAAAACCCTTATTCATAATTTAAAATCACAGGCCGAACTTAAAGCCCGCAGACCTAGACGCATAAATAAAATCTCTCCCCTGCTGCTCATTGAGAAAAAGGAAGAGCTAATGCTGATCATACGAAATGTACCCAGGCCGACATAGATTGATGAAATAACAATTCTGCTGTCAAAATTTCAATATTTTTTAAAAAATCACGAGTATGATTCTTCTTCGGCATCAGCCACTACCCCACAACCCCTACCGTATTACAAATGTCTGACCTTTACCATCTCTATTAAAGATAACAGAAGGCCGGGCCTCCTCTCAGAAAATGTGGTGACAAAATAAAATTTTAAATAACTCGTCTAGCTAGCGAATCATCAAACCCTGCACTGCCTGTGACTGTGAACCATCTTCAGTTATCTTGTTGGCTTGAATGGTGCTGATTACATTTGCAACATTACCCTGGCAACAAGTTCAAAAAATTAATTAAGAAAATGCGAAAACACACATACTACTTTAGATACATACATGATAGTGGTAAAAATTACAGCACTGATAATGGGATGGGAGGAATTCTTACCCTCCAAGCTGAGAGCTTTGTTCTAAGAGTTTGCCACTGATGTTGCCCAAATATGCGCTCAGTACACCGTCTGCATATCAAGACAACAATAGTCATTATCCTAATTCACCTAATTCATGTAGCAAGTACTGCAATAACAACTTATTCAGATAAAAGAAAAAGGGGGAAAAAAGGCCTGTGCACTGTTTGGTGAGTATATCATACATGCGAGAAAAAAGGGGGGGAAGGGGGGCAAAGAACAGCACAGTTTACCTCACAATTACAACTTGGTTCATCTGATCCATTTTGCAGTCCATTAACTTGGCAGTTCTTGCCTTCACAACCCATTTTTCCACCTCATCATTATTGATCTGCTAAGAAACTTGTAGCACATTAACAACAAATAAACTATACCACAGATCCAGAAGAACAAAGGTGAGAAAGTATACCTGAAGTGTGTCCTTGATTAGGGCATACGGAATTTGGCCAGATTCATTGGAGCCAAGATCCACCAATGACATCAACCTCATCTTTGCTATGCAGTCTTCATGAACTAGACCTACACCATTGCAAGAAAAAGAATTAAAGATTATTGAAATATAAAAACAGATTAGCCAGTCCAACAGTCGATTAAAAGGAAAGGACACAGTTCAATAAAATATCACCATAGCTTTTCAGCAAAGTAGAATTCCCAGCTTCGAATTCCAAGTATCGATCCAGCCTCTGAATTAGGAAGATCTTCAGGAGCTGATAAACTGGTGCATATTTAGCATCCTTTTCCAATTGACATATGGCAGACATATCTAATAAATCACACTGCAAGTAACAAAAAACAAATTAATGTTAAGAGCAAGGAATTTTCTGAGCTAACCATAGCTAACAAAAATTGACAACATTGCATATGTAACTACATTGAAAAAATATATATATAATAATAGAAAAACAGAGAAATCAGAGGAACAACAATCTAGGAAAAGGGAATATCCATTATCCAGAACACAAGGAAATAGACAAATAAATTGAATTCCAACTGCATTAAAATCTGTACATATCATTCAATTCACTTAGATCTTTAGATACCTGAAACATGTCAGGTGACTTCACAAATTCAATAATTGTGTGCACAGCTTCCTCCTTGGCTTCACTGATGGCATGGGCATCTTCACCAGAGAAAGTTGCCAAATACTTAGTCAGGAATTTGAAAGAATCCCTGGATGAGCTGAAATAACAAAAGAATTCATGCCAGAATTATAATTTCAAACTCAACAATATAACCAAATAAACATATAAAGACACAGCAAGCTCAATTTAAAAAGAGATTAGGCTCTTCGTTTATACCTTCTACTTTCTTTAAGAACATTAGCAATGCCAAGGAAAAGTTCTCTTTTATCCTTGATATCAATATTCCACTCCTTCAAGAAGCTATCTATCTTTTTGAAAGAAGGTATTATATGTTC
This sequence comes from Aegle marmelos, assembly GCA_030449875.1. Lineage (NCBI taxonomy): Eukaryota > Viridiplantae > Streptophyta > Magnoliopsida > Sapindales > Rutaceae > Aegle > Aegle marmelos. The sequence goes on from JASUUL010000097.1 coordinate 82,878, forward strand.
AGTCACTTTTCCATTCACTGCCAAATTAAGGGCTTTCATGTATACAAAAAACCGGCTGTAGGGATTCTCTAGCAAATTATACAGATTGAACAAGCTGGAGAAAAGAAATGAAAAACATTAAACAAAGCTTTAAAAATTTTACAAGTTAAAATTAAAATTATCACACGACATTACATCTTCAAGCGCATTGCAGGCTTGTCATTTGGCTGTTGAATGATTTTCCCAGATATAAGTTTTGTCATCTCATGCACTTCATCAAGGCTTTCAGGCTTTGTGACAAGATTGCAGATAACGGTGAAGATACACTCAAGATCTGGGAGAAAGCATCATGAAAAATGTATTTGCATAAAATAAGACAAGGGCACAGACTTATAAAAAGAAATAACAACAATAAGTTTCACAACTGAGAAGGAAATCATACGAAGTCCAAATTGGCCATTTCTACTTGTGACATTACTATGCTATATCGCGATAGATTTTATCAGTGATGGCTAATGAACCCAACCGGATATAAATAAGACAATTCAATTTAAACTACCTCGCAAATCGCATGAAGAATTCAACAACAGGATTATAATAGCATAAAAACCCACAACTTACTGCACATCCATATAACAAAAAGTTTGTTTACCAAATACAATAGGCAGTAAAAACCAGTAAAGTATTACATAAACGTAGTTTAGGTGGACAGAACATCCTGGCAATACCAGCTCTCTATACAGACTCACAATTGCAAGGGATGTATTTAACACAGACAAACAAAACGGTACCTTTATCAGACACTTTTGAGAACATCAAGTCAGCCGAAGTGAGCATTAGAGAAGCCAAATCCATCCATCTCCCCATGACCATGCTTTCTTGTGCTTCCAGACAAAGCCTATTAACTTGTTCTTCTGCAGCCTGAGATACCACAAACACAGGATACACCCAACAAAATCCAAATTAAACTATGCAGAAAATTCTGCACAAATATCAGACTATCCTTATTCCCGTTTATAACGAAAGATTAGTTTCTTAAATCAATTCACCAACACGCACATTATCTGAAAACAAACATCAAATTTAACCACACGGCCAGTTCTACAGGCTCAAATTTATCCAAAACTCTGTATCTGTCCATATTTTTGTTTCAAACCGATGAAAGTTTTTTTTGTGACAAAACTGCTCTACTCATTCACGTACCATCTCATTATAGAACATTGGAAAGGGAAACTTAAACAATCACTGCATAGTTCCCCCCCCCCCCCCAAAAAAAAAAAAAAACCTTCAATCAGAAAACTAAAGGAACCAACGCAGTGTCCAATACCCAGTTACAGATTCAATATAACATCACCGATTTCAAGTTCCCAGATCTCTAATAAGCATTAAAACACATACCGGCACCAATTACGTACCCCAAAAAAGGGGAAAAAACTATTTTTTAAGCTATTCTGCTAAAACGAAGAATTAGAAAACTAAAGGAAGACGTGTGGACGATGGGGGACCTGGGAATTTCAGGATTAAAGTGTACCTCAGGACCGGCATCGGCCCAGGCGAGCTCGGATGTAAAGCGGACTACGGCAAGAGCGGGATCTTCTTCGGAGGTAGGAACAACTGTTGTCATTGTGAGTTTTTTTTTTTTTTTTTCTGTTGCTCCTCTCTGAACGTCGAATTTGGAACGACAGCGTTTCTGCCGCTGGCAGCCGAGTATAGATGATAAAAACTTAAAGGAGTGAGAAACCCTAATTGCTTTTCTTTTTGGCCTGTTCAATGGAGGCGAATGAGCTTAGTGCCGGCGTCGTTTTATCCACTATTATAGACCCTATTTTCTGCCTATAAATTTCTCCTTTTTATATTTTTCTTTTATTCTTACGTCTTAAGATGTGCAGGATTTTGTAAGTTCAGTATATATATATATATATATATATATATATATATATATATTTTTTTTTTTTTTAAATTTAAGTTCAGTATATTTACGATAGTGCTTGAGACATACTTGTTCGGAATATTATCCGTTAAGAATAATTATAAAGTCAGGGGAAACCTTAATTTTTAAGATATAACTTTTGAGTATAAATTACTAGGGTTAAGAATATTTTTACGAGAAATTATCTCTCAATTAGGATAATTCTTAATTTAGAGTGGTAAAATTTTTTTAACAAATATTTAATACGGTTGTATTTTTAAGTCTTGAATCAAAGATTTTGATTAAGTTAAAACAGTTTTATACTAATTAATCTACACACTTATTGTAGAAATTGTTTGTCTTTAATTATCTAAACAATATCAAGTGTAAGTAGCCACTATTGTTAGGAAATTGATTGGTGAAGTAGATACGTAACTAAAATAAAATTAAAAAATAATGAGATAATAAAATCACATAAAGACACTAAAAATTAAGTGGTTCGGCTTTTAACCTATGTTCACAGATAAAGATAGAAAGAAAATATTTTTCTAGTGATATGAAGATTAAAAGCATTGTAATATTTTTATTACAATACTCTCAACTTTCACTATTCTTTTTCTTTTGCTCAAAATCGCTTTGAAGAAGAAAAGAAGGATTGAATATGAAGAAGGAAAATGAAGCTCTCTATTTATAACTTCACTTCCTCTCCTCATTTCAATTAAAATAATAATATTATTTTATTATTATATATTTTTTCTTTTCTTTTCTTTTTTCTTTTGTCTTTTCCTTGGGGCACTAATAGTACCTATTACACATTAACTTTTGACAATCTCTCACTTGAAAATTTGATTAAGAATCAATTAATTTTCACATAATTCATTTTACTTAGTCGTTATCATTTTGCACGTCTATGCTAGGCCACAGAAGATCTACTCCAAATAAATTTGTCTATATTAATTGTCTCAGTCAAAACATTTGCTAGGTTCTCCTTGATATGAATTTTTTACAAATTTACGTTTTCGTTTTCCACTACTTCTTGAACGAAGTAGTACTGAACTCCTATATACTTTATCTAGGAGTGAAAGGCTGGATTCTTTACAATATGTAAGGCACTCTAACTATCAATAAACACAGGAATTTTTTGTTGTTTGTGCTGAGCTCTTCTAATAATCTTTGCATCCAAATAACTTCTCTCATGAGCTTGTTTAGTTGCCATGTATTCTATTTCATTTGTAGATAATGTCATAACGATCAGTTTTGAAACTTAGCTTACGACACTTCCGTAAGTGTAGACACATAGTCAGTAATGGATTTTCTTTTATCAAGATCTCCTACAAAATCTGAATTCACATAACATTTGACAATAAACTCTAATCTTTTATAATATAATGTAACATTTGAGGTTTCTCTGATGTATCTTAAAATTCTCTTTACAACATTCCAATGATGTCCATCGAGATTCGTAATGTATCGACTAATTGCTCTCACTGCTTGTGTAATGTCTGGTCTAATACATATCATAGTGAGTATTAAACTTCCCACATCGATGTTTAAATTTTCAAAACATCTCCTTTTCTACTTCATTGTAAGGACACATTCTTGAGAATAATTTAAAATTAATGAGAAGTGGGGTAGAAATTGGTTTACAATCTTGCATGTTGAAGCGTTGTAAAGTTTTCTTCAAGTAATTCTTTTAAAAAAGTCAAGTCTTCTTATTATTTCTATCTTGGTGAATTTATATCCCTAGAATCTTGTTTGCTTATTTCAAATCTTTCGTTTCAAATTCCCTAACCAATTGTGCTTTGAATTCTTAAACTCAATAGCCTACTACTAATATGTCATTCACATACAATAGTAAAATGATGAAATCATTATATTTAAACCTCTTGTAATATGTATAATGATTTAAACTGAGTTTGTTATAACAAAGGCTTATAATGAAAGAATTAAATATCTTATATTAACACCTCAGTACCTGTTTGAGACCGTATAGAAATTTGTTCAACCTACAAATTAAGTTCTCCTTGCCTTTTTCAGCAAAACCTTCAGGTTATAGCATATAAATTTTCTCTTCAAGTTCTTCATGAAAAAATGTAGTTTTCACATCTAACTGCTTTAGATGTAGGTCAAATGTGGCATATATTGCCAAGACTTTTTTTATTGTCGTGAATTGAACTATTAAAGAAAATATTTCGTTGAAGTCAAAACCTTCTTTTTCAGTATATCCTTTCACCATCAATCTTGCACGATATCTCTCCGCTTGGTCATTATCACCACGCTTGATCTTATAGACCTATTTGTTACTAATGACTTTTCTTTTATGTAGTAATAGTACAAGTTCTCATTTTTTGTTTCTATGTAGAGCCTCAATTTTCTTCTGTATTACTGTCATCTATAAAGTAATATTTGAGTTGTTTAACGTTTCATGAAAATTTGATGGCTTTATATTATCTATTAAAAGACAATATGTGACATTGATCTCTGTGACATAAACTGAGTGTCACACTGGTGTTTGTCTCTCACGAGTTGATCAACGAACTATTGAAGCCTCGGATTCGATTGGTTTTTGTTTTTCGTGCCTTGGTGCTGCTTTAAAAGAATTTGAATCTTCTGGATTAATCACATAACAGACAATTTTGGCCAGTATAAATAACATTTGAATACTTTATTACTTACAATATGCAGGAAACTCGCCATTTGTATACTCTCCAATATTGTGTATCCTTAAATACTTAATCTTTTTTCCGAATTCAAGTTCAACCCACGCTTTGTATAGTTTGAACATTGAAAATATATCTGACTTTTTCTTAATTAGATACACCAAACATCACCTAGAATAATCATCAATAAAAGTCACCAAATACTTTGACCTCCCATGGATATATTCGGTGATTCCCAAATATCAGAATGAACAAAGTCTAGAATATATTTACTTTTGGCAATAGATTTACTAAAATTTAATTTATGTTGTTTTCTTGTAACATAGTGCTCACAAAATAGTAAGTTCACTTATTTGAGCCTCAAAAATAGTTTTTGCTCAAAGAGAATCTTTAAACCTTATTCTGACATGTGGTTTGAGTTTAAGGTGCCACATCATCATTAACTCTTCTCCATTTGATGTGACACATGCATTAACTTCATGTAGTGTTTCTCCGTTAAGCATGAATAGATTGACACTGATATTTGCTACTTTCATTAATACAAGCACACCTTTGGCAATCTTTATAATCTCATTCTCTCCATGAGTTTTGCACCATTAGTTATCTATTTATCCTAAAAATAATATATTGTTCTTTAGACCTTTGACAGGTCATACTTCCTCAATTATACGAATCATACCATCAAATATTTTAATTTTGATAGTACTAATATCAGTGATCTCTAAGACATGATCATCGCCTATGTACACATATTCTCCTGTGATAGGTTTATATGTATGAAACCATTCTCTTTGAGAGGTCATGTGCTATCTACCTCTTGAGTCTATAAGTCAGATGTCATATCGCTATTTTCTATTTTCTGAAACAGTTGTTGCCTCACTATAGATAATTTCACCATCATTTGATGTACTTGGCACACTTTTGAGCATTTGCTGACTCAGGATCTTTACTTTATCTTTTTTTTTTTTGTTCCAACATTCTTTTTGCATGTGCCCTTTCTTGCTACAATTGTAGCATTTGATATTTTTCTTACTTCTTAATTCTTAAATTTGATCTACTATGATTTTGACTTCCACTAGCGTCACGTTTCGTCGATCTGCCTCTTGTCACTAATAGTGTTTCTACTTGCTGCGAACTTGCATATTTATCTTTTTTATTTTTTCACTTACTCACTTTATTTAATACAAATGTTGCAACATCATTAAAGACTAAGTTGTTCGCTTGATTGTTGCTTGTCAGGTTGATGATGAATTGATTATACAAATTTGGTAGACTCGAATTGAAGGCTTCGCACATTCATTTTCCAATATTTATGACCCAAAATTGTAAGTTGCGAAAATAAAGTTTTCAAAATATTGATATAGTGGTCACCGTTATAGATTCTACCATTTGAAAAGTATAGAGTTTTCTCTTTAAAAGATTTTATTTGTGTAGTGACTTGACCTTATACAACCCTATAAAGAGTATCTCATATTTCCTTTGCTATCTTTTTTTTTTTGCCACAATAGATAATACTACATCTGCAAGTGTTAAGTGTAGATCAGTAATTACATTGTTGTCCATTTCATTTCACTTGTCATAAGTAATTTCCTGTGTCTTTCCTCAATTATAGCTAAACAATTATTTTTCGTCAATATAACCTTCATCTTTATTTTGCATAACGATAAATTATTCTCATTAAATTTCTCAATTTTATATTTTGCTACTATTTTGTTTTTGCACAAACTAGTATACCACCTAGAAAAGTTGTGAGTGTGTGAAAGTACATACCAAAAAAAGTTCTAGAAAAGAATAGAGGTCATAGTGATCCCACTTAAAATCACACTATTACTTTACTCATACAACTATTCCTTACTTTCGTGACTATAAAATTTTTGGATTGCTCCTACCGTTTTTTATAAATAATATTGTATAAATGAATAATATCATATAAAGTGAATAAAGTATACTCACTCTAAAATTACAAAATCACACGTTGGGAAATTAATTGATAAAGTAAACCGCAACTAAAATAAAATCGGTAAAATAAGGCAAATAAAATCATACGCGAATAAGCATATAACCTACAGTATACAAAAAAAAAAAATATTTTATTAATGATATAAAAATTATAAATATTATAATATTTTATCTCACTATCAAAAATTTAATGTATCTAATCTCTTACTCACTATATTCTCAACTTTCACTATTCTTTTGCTCTTCTGAAAATCGCTTTGAAAAAGAAATGAAGGACTAGGAATAGCTTCACTTTCCTGTTTCAATTAAAATAATAATTATTATTTTATTATATATTTTTTATTTTATTAAGAGTCACAACACTTCAATTTTTGTTTTTGTTCTTTTTGTCTTCTTTTATTTTTTTCTTTTGCCCTTTGGTGGGACATAATAATGCCCACAGCACACCAACTTTTCGATAACCACGACTTCTTAATAATATCTCAAAATTAATTAAATATAAGTTTTATATAAATTAATTAATTTTCTATTAATTATATTAACCACCATCAAATAAGTTAAGATAAAAGATTATTCTGCTTTATAAGCTTCTAAAAATATTATTTTATCTTTTTAAATGAATTTAAGAATAAAATGATCTTTCATCTTATATGGTTTAAAATAATTAATGTGATAAATGTAAAAGCAGTTGATAAATATAAAACTAAAACTTGACGTGATTATGAAATATTATTAAAAACTATGGCAGACTTACTTGCATTTTAATGCTCTTTAATTTTTATTTTTAATAAATAACAAATTATAAATTTTTGGAGATAAATATAAATAATAATAACCTAAATTATTAATGTAGAAATATTTTTAAAAATATCTGAATGACATGTTTAATTTTTCTTTCTAAATATTCAAATATAAGTGACATCTTATTATCTTAAACATGATTATTTAATATTTATATTTTGTAAATCAAAACAAAAAAGGGATTAGGTTTTATAGACATATTTTAAAACATAATATTTATCTCATTCAAGAGTTTTTTCTATTCAGAAAAAGTCACAAAGTTTACTTTTTTAATTCAAAAATAAATGTTTGAAAATCATACATAAATTATAAAAAATAAGAAAAATAAATTTATTTTAAAAAATTAGAACTAATAAAATTTTAAAATTCAAACGTTTTAACAAAAAAGCCGTGAGTTTCAATGGTGAATAATGTTTTGAGACTTCAAAAAGGAAGAGTAATGTTTTTGTATAGGGGACTTATACAGACTTTATTCATTTTATAGTGGCTTTGGTTATTGCTAAAAAGGGTCTTAGTTGATTAGAAAGAAATTAGCAAAATGATCCTAACATATGTATGCAGTAGTAGCATTATTAATTCTTTTTTGAATAAGTTTACAATAAGACAAGTTGCACTTACTAATTAATTTTTCTTATAAATTAATTCATTAATTTATTTATCATCAGGTGCCACTTCCACCAAAGAGGTAACCAAAGGAAGATCCACACCCGGGGCAGTACAAACTTTTGGTTGATGGCCGATTCTGCATCCATATACGTACAGAGAATGAATAAATTATGTTAAATGAATACATGATCATTTGACGAATATGTTTCTCAGGGAGAAAGTAATATATAATTGGGGTGATTGAATATTTTGCATTACGCCAGAGATTTTGAAAGATAAATAGTCATGAAAGATAATGTTTGCTGCGTACGCACCGTGATAAAGCGTTGCAGTTCTGGCCATCTGCCCGGTAGTAGTTGTTTGTCCGATATCTGGAATGCCTGCAGGAATTGCAGCTTATCATCTGTGGCTGTGGGGGTGGCTTTGGTGATGATAATGTGAAGAAGAGAAGAAGCAACAGTGCTAGGGGCAGAAGCTTGTAATTTTTGACTACGTTGAGGGACTAACAGATGTACTAGTACTGCTAGCTCTACTAGTACTACTAGTCTCCGCGTTCTCCGCTCCCCGCTTCCAAGCAGGTATCCCAAAGAACCTGTTCACCACTGGGCGCCTGCTCCACGTCTACCCATTCTCGATCTTATTTTGATTTCTAGCCATCTATATACTCCTCTAATTAAATATGCTCTGCACAACCGCATGCACATAATCCATTTCAATTTGTCCATCCATGGAAGCAAAATCTGTTTATAATAAACTAGGCTGGCCTTCAGAATTTGTATTAACTCTGCAGGGTCCAACCAACTTAAAAATTTTCCTCTTCTTTTTTTAAATCTAACAGCTGCATCACTGTGCCTATTTGATTACAATGCAAAAGAATCAAAACAACAGCCGTAACTCTCCGTGACAAATGTTTTCTGTATACGTATTTATTTACCTCCTAATTAATTATATACAGAAATCTACATATATAGTTTCAAATGTATCCGTCTAGCTTCTTCTCAACAAGAACAAATTCATAACGGTTATGTACAGAATTGATGCAGAAGCATTCATGAAAATTGATCTCATGTAAACTATTATTGTAGACTCTTCTATATGCAAAAACAAAATAAGAAAATATTTTCGAGGTAAATTAATGAAAATAAGATTCGATATGCTTACCTTTTCTTTGATGACCCTAATGAATTTGAGCAAAGTTTTAAAAAGAATGTGACCAGTTGTACATGTTATTCTTATTGTGACAAAAGAACTGAACGCATGACAATATGACTGTGTGTATATTGAGGAATGTGGGAGTAGGAGAAACGGAGATTATTAAAAATAAAAAATTTCCAAAAAAAAAAAAAAGAAGGGAATTAGTTTGTTTGAGATTGAAATTTGACGCAAATAATGTCTGAGCTGGGCTGGGCGTTAGCGGCTTGCAGTTGACGCTGCCGTGGGGTTCTACAGAAGTCCGTGGTCATCAGCCATCCAGTCCCTGTGCTGCGCTATTGTGAGCTAGAATAGTTATAGTGAAACAAATAAATACTAAAGATTAGATATTTATTTGTGTTTATTAATTAATAATTAGTATGGATTAGAATTTAAAAAACTAAAATTGAAATAAGAATAAATTATTTATTTAAACAGTAAAAATTATAATTGGAATAAATTATATTTTCATTAACGTTTACTCTATGTTAAAATTATTATAAATGATTAAAATTATTATTATACTCGATATTGCTCGTATCTGTTATCATAATAACAATAATAAACGATATGAACCGTTTGCTTACTGTTTTTATAGCTTTAAAGTCAACAAAATGAGATAAGATAATAATAGCACATGCATTTACGAAATTAAGTGCGAAGTAGAAATTGATAATAATACCACTACTTTTTCTATTTTGATTTCTCCTATTTTGACTTTTTGAGTGCGGATAGTGAGGAAATTAACTGTTATGCTTGTGTTAAGTGGGGGAGATGTTGAACCACTCTGCA
>JASUUL010000098.1:0-118314 GCA_030449875.1 Aegle marmelos
CGTAGCCGACGCCCGCGGCGAGCGCGACGGTGCGAGATGGGGCGCGGTCGCGTCGCCGCGGCCGAACCACCCTCGTAGCGCGCCTTCAGCTGGCCCGCGTCCTCGCGCTCGTAGCCGCCCGACACGGTGATCCCCACCGGCAGCAGCGTGCCCGCGGCGACGCCGGCGCTGGCCGCCGCCAGGTGGCTGGTCGAATCGTCGTAATAGTCGCGCAGCGGCTGCCCCGGCGCGAGCGATGCCGTGTCGAGGCGGCGTCTCCACCTTGGTATAGCCGAAGGCGGTAGAGCGCGTTGAGCTGCACCTGCCCCGCGCTGGTCGCCAGCGTCGGTCCGAGTAGGCGGAATAGACCTGCGTCACGTTGTCGTCGTCCGTTGCCGAACAGCGGCCCGTCGGCGCGTCGCCGCGTCGTAGCGGCTGCGGGTGGCGATCGCGCCGCCCTCGATCGACAGCTGGCGGGTCAGCTGGTTGCCGCGCAGCAGGCCGGTGTGGAGGCTCTCGTCAGCCGTCGCTCGTCGTTCCAGCCGAAGCGATGCTCGTAGCGATAGCTGATCTGCCCTCGCTGCGCGCGGTTGATCGATCGAGGCGTCCATGCCGGCGGCGAGCGAGGTGTAGGTGACGCGTCGTCGTTGGTCAGGTCGGCGAACGAGGATCTGCGCTCGCCTCGATATAGGGGCTGAACGCGCGCAGGTCGGACGCGCGGTCGCCGCGGCTCGCGCGGCGCTGCGTCAGGCCGACCTGCGCGGTGCCGGCGGCCAGCGCCAGAGGCGCGGCGGCGAGGAAGAGGATGGCGATGACGGCTCACGTCACTTCTCCTGGCCGTAGTAGCTGCCGAAGCGGTTGCCGCCCGGCTCGAAGCTGACGGCGTTGAGGACCAGGCTGATCCGCTCGCATCCGTCGAGCAGGCTCACCGCCTCGCGCACGTCGGCGTCGGTGGTGCGGTCGGCGCGCACCACCAGCATCACCTGCCCGACCAGCAGCGCCAGCACGGAGGCGGGCGAGGCGGCGAGCGCCGGGCGGCGAATCGAACACGATCACGCGGTTGGGATCGGCGGCGAGCAGCCGGTCGAGCACCCGCGGCGGTGCGCTCGCTGGCCAGCAGCTCGGTATCGTGGTGGGTGGCGCGCCCGGCGGGCAGCAGCGACAGCTGCGGCACGTCGGTCGGCACGACGAACGCCTCGATGTCGAGCCGTCGTCGTCGAGCGCGTCGAGCAACCCGGTGCTCTCCTCGAGCCCGAGCTGCGCCATCACGTCGGCTTGGCGAAATCGGAATCGATCAGCAGCACGCGCAGGTCGCGCTCCGCGCGAGGCTCAGCGCCAGGTTGATCGCGCAGTAGGTCTTGCCGTCGCCCGGCTTGCCCGAGCCGACCAGGATGGTGCGCGCGCGCTCCCCATCTCGTCACGGCATCGCGCATGGTGAGCAGAGCTGGCGCTTCACCAGCCGGAACTCCTCCGCCAGCGGGCCGATCGGGGCGCACCGGGGACCATCATCCCGTTTCTCGGCCAGCATGATGCGGTCGATGTTGGCGATCGGCCTTCGGCCGGTTGGGCCGGCGCAGCGGCGCCGGCGCCGAACGGCGATGGCGCCGGCGCGACCGGCGCCGCGATCCGGCGCGGCGGCGGCGGCTGCGCCACCGGCGGGCACTTCAGCCTGGCCCCGAAGTCGTAGACGTGCGCGGCGCGCTCGATCAGCGACGGCTCCACCCGCCACCTCGGTCATGCCGCCAATCCCCGCTGAAGCATTTCGAGCCCGAGCAGCGACCCAGGCGACGCCCGAGCGCCGCCGCGCCGCCCGCGAACCACACCATGCCGGCGCCGCCGCTCCTCGCTCTGGCATCCGGTCAGCATCTCGCCGATCTGCCGATCACCGGCATCCCGACGCCGCCTCCAGCTGCTGCGCGGTGGGGAAGGTGGTCTGGAGCTGGCCATGCCGAACGCCGCGCCGACGCCGGCCAGCGAGGCCGCGATCAGCACGCCGGTCAGCAGCAGCGGGCGATTGGGCGCGGTCGGCGTGCGCGCCACCGTCGGCGGATCGATCACGCGGAACTTGGTCGCGTCGATCTGGCTCTCGAGGCCTGGCTCGCGCAGGCTGGTCTGCTCGCGCTGCGCCAGCAGCTGGTCGTACTGGTCCTGCAGCACCTGATAATCGCGCTCGATCTCGCCCTGCTCGGCGGCGACCGCGGATCGCCCGCGATCTTGGCGTTGATCGGAGGTCGAGGTCGCCCTGGAGCTGGCGCTTGCGCATGGCAAGGAGGCGACCTGCGCCTGCGATCGGCCTGCATCGACTGCAGCGTGGTGTAGAGCGGGTTGGCGTCCCGCGTCGCTGCCGGCCGACAGCGGCTCGTAGCGCGCCGCGCCCTGCGCCGCGGCGAGCTGGCCCTTCAGCGCCACCACGTCGGGGTGGCTGTCGGTGTAGCCGCGGCCGCGCGCGTCGGCGAGCTGCCCCATCAGCGCGCGCCCCGCGCGCGCGGACCGACGCCGGGCGCGATGCCCCGCCGCTGGCGATCGTGCGCGGGGTGCCCGCCATCTGCCCGCTCACCGCGGCGAGGCTGGACGAGGCGGCGGCGAGGTCGTTGTCGACCTGCGCCATCTGCGCGCGCGCCGCGCCGATCCGGTCGGCGACCGAGCCGGTGCCGGGCAGGCTGCCGAGATAGCGGTTCTGGAAGTCGGCGCGCTTGGCCTCGGCGTCCGGCAGCTGCCTTCTGCCGCGATTGAGCTGCTTGTCGAGGAACTGCAGCGTCTGGCTGTCTGGGCTGCGGTCGTCCGCCAGGTTCTGCTCGACGAAGGTGTCGATCAGCTTCTGGGTGATCTGCGCGGCCAGTTTCGGGTTGGCGGCGGTGGTGACGATCTCGAACAGGTTGTTCTGCTGCGCCGTCACCTTGATGTTCTGCTGCAGCCCGCGACCGCGGTCGGCCACGTCGCGGTCGACGACACGGTCTTGGCGAGGTCGGTGCCGCGGACCACCTTCGAGGTTCACCGCTCGACAGCGTCTGGCGGATGCGGTCGACGTCGACTGCGCTGCTGCTGCGGGACGCCGTTCGAGGTCGGCAGGACCGAGCCATCTGCACGAACCACCGCGCGCGCTGTCGTACTTCGGCGGGATCTGCGACACCACCAGCCAGCCCAGGACGCACACGCCCCACGCGACCGCCAGCGCCAGCCAGCGCCGCGTCCAGATCGCGTGGAGCGCGATCCGCGCCTCGTCGTAGACCCGTTCATCAGAACATCGACTCCGGAATGATGATGACGTCGCCCGGCTCGAGCCGGACGTTGGCGAGAGCGTCGCCGTCCTTCAGGAGGCGGCTGATCTGGAGCGCGAACTCCGCTGCTTCCCCGTGGCGCGGTCGTACCGCACCAGCCGCGCGCGGTTCCCTGCCGCGAATTCGTTGAGCCCGCCAACCGCGATCATCGCGTCGAGCAGTGTCATGTTGGCACGATAGGGCAGCGACGCCGGCTTCTCCGTCGCGCCGACGACGCGGACCTGCTGGCTGTAGGTGCCCGAGAAATTCTCGACGATGACCTGACGAGCGGGTTGGTGACGCCGCCAGCGCCTTCTTCATGTCGTCGGCGAGCACCGCGGGGTCTTGCCGACCGCGGGCATGTCGTTGACCAGCGGCGTGGTGATGCGCCCGTCGGGGCGGACCTGGACCTTGGCCGACAGCTCGGATTGCGCCACACGAAGATCGACAGCTGGTCGAGCGGGCCGATGACGTACTCCTCGCTCGGCGTCTCGCGATTGGCGACGAAGGCGGCGGGCGGCAGCGCCGCCAGGGCGCCGCCACGCCGCCGCTGCCGCGGTCCGGCGTGCGTCGCCAGGCGAGCGCGGATGGCGAGGAGCTGGGGAACGGGAGAAACGCATGTTGACCTCCAGCGGCGCGCGGATCGCCCTGGGCGCTGGACTGCCGGTCGGGTCACTATTCGTTTCAGCCCCTGCCGCTATCGCCGGAAGAGGTAAAGATAGCGTTAGTAAGATCGCGACGACCTCCTCGCGCGCGCGGGCGGGGTGGCCGAGGAAGGCAGCGGGCTCGCGCTGAGGCCGTACGCCCCGCCAGGAACACCGCGATGACGTCACCGACTCGGCCCGCGGCAGCGCCACGCGGTCGCCGAGCCGGTCGAGCGGGGTGCACAGCGGCCCCGACGACCGACACCGTCTCCCTCCGGCCGCGCCCATCCGATGCGCCACCGCGAGCGGGTAGTTGCGGCACCACGGTGCCGAAATTGCCCGACGCGGCGAGCTGGTGGTGCATCCCGCCGTCGACCACCAGGAAGGTCTCGCCCCGGCTCTCCTTTCGGTCGACCACGCGGGTCAGGTACACCCCGGCCTCCCCGACCAGCCACCGCCCGAGCTCCAGCGCGAAGCGCGTCTCCGCCAGCACCGCCGCCCGCTCCGCCAGCGCGGCCGCCAGGCGCGCGCCCGACCGCCTCACGTCGAGCGGGCGTCGCCGGCGAAGTAGGGGATGCCGAATCCGCCGCCCAAATTCACCAGCGGCGGCGCGCGCCGCCTTCGTCGGCAGCCGCGCCGCCAGCGCCAGCGTCGCCGCCTGCGTCTCGATCACCGCGCCCGCATCGAGCGCCTGGCTGCCGGCGAAGATGTGCCACCCGCGCCACGCCGCGCCGGCCGTCGACCAGCGCCGCGGACCAGCCGCGGGCGACGTGGTCGGCGTCGATGCCGAAGGGCGACGGCGGCCGCCCATCCGCATCCCCGATCCGCGCAGCTCGACGTCGGGATTGACGCGGACCGCCAGCCGCGGCCGTGCCGAGCCGCTCGGCGATCGCCAGCGCGCGCCGCGCCTCGCCCTCCGATTCAGGTTGAGCGTCGCGCCGGCCGCGATCGCCGCGCCAGCTCGGCGTCGGTCTTGCCCGGCCCGGCGAAGCTGATCGCCGCCGCCGCCTTGACGCCAGCGCCGCGCCAGCTCGCCGCGGAGGCGACGTCGAGCCCGTCGACCAGCGGCGCGACCGCGGCACCAGCAGCGCGGGTGCGGGTTGGCCTTGATCGCGTAGTGCAGGTCGATGCCGGAAGGCCGCGCGGAACCGCGCCACGCCGCGGCGACGATCGCGGGATCGTAGACGAACACCGGCGTTCTCCCCGCCGCCCAGCCTCGGCGGGACGCCCGCGATCCAGCTCGCCCGCTGGCCCGGCGAACTCAGGGCGGGATGCGGCCCATCGCTTCATGGGCCATCCCGCCGCCGCCGGATCAGCGCCGGTCGATCCAGCTTGCCGTTGGCGTTGCGCGGCAGCGCGTCGCGCCAGTCGTAGCGCGCGGCTGCATGAAGCTCGGAAGTCGCGCCGCAGGCGCAACGCGACCAGCGTCTCGCCGCCGGATCGCCCGCCACCGACCGCGATCGATCGCCCCAGCCGCTCGTCGGAACCCGACCGCCACCGCCTCTCGCGCCTCGCCGCCCAGCACCGCCTCCTCGACCTCCCCGGCTGACGCGGTTGCCGCTCGACCTTGATCATCTCGTCGTCGCGCCCGACGAAGCGGAACAGCCCGTCGTCGCCCTCGCCACCACCGTGTCGCCCGACCCACCGCCGGGGCGAGCGCGACCAGCCCGGCGCCGGGCGGAAGCGCGCGGCGGTCCGCTCGGCGTCGCGCCAGTACCCTGCGCCACCAGCGGCCCGGCGTGGACCAGCTCGCCGCCCGCCTCCCCGCGCCGGCTGCCATCCGCCGCGCGGACCAGCACCTCGGCGAAGGGGATCGCGCCGCCGATCGATCCGGATGCGCGTCGACCAGCGCCGGATCGAGGAAGGTCGACCGGAAGCCTCGGTCAGTCCGTACATCGGGTACAGTCGCGGCGCGGAACGCGCGCAGGCCGCGACCATCGCCCGCGTCAGCGCCCCGCCCGAGTTGGTCAGCCGCGCCGAGCGGCGTCTCCGCCGGCCACGTCGGCTTCGAGCAGCTGCGTCCACAGCGGCGGCACCCGGCGAGCGTGGTGATCCCGAACCGCTCCACCGCCTTCACCACGTCGCGCGGCGTCAGGAAGTCGAGCGGCGTCGCGCCCCGCCCGCGCCCAGGTCGAGAAAGCTGGTTCTGCCCGTAGTCGAACGACAGCGGCAGCACCGCCAGCACGCGGTCGCCGGGCGCGAGCGCCAGATAATGCGCACCGACACCGCCCGAGCCACAGGTTGGCGTGGGAGAGCATCACGCCCTTGGGCCCGCCGGTCGAGCCCGAGGTGTAGAGGATCGCCGCCAGCGCGTCCGGATCGGCCGCCGATCGCGCAGGGCCCCTTCCCCGCCAGCGGCGCTCGTCGACCACCGCAGCCGTCGCACGTCGCCCGCCTCCAGCGTCGCCCGCCCGCGCGGCTGCGTCAGCAGCAGCGCCGCGTCGCTGTCGGCCAGGATGTGCGCCACCTGCGCCCGCTTCAGCAGCGGGTTGATCGGCACGTGCACCATGCCCGCCCGCGCCGCCGCCAGCGGCATCGGGCAGGCACGCCTCGCGCGTCTTGGGCAGCCACTCGCCACGCGATCCCGCCGGCAGCGCGCCAGCCATCGCCGCCAGCGCGCCACCCGCGCCTCCGCTTCGGCGAAGGTCATCGTCCCGGCGCGATCCACCATCGCGCCGCGCCGCCGCGCCGCGCAGGACATGGTCGATCGGCCGGGGGGTCGGATCGGCTCACCCCGCCCCCATAGCGCGGCACCGTTGCCGCAATTTCATCCCCGCGCCGCTAGCGTAATGCCGCGCGCAGCAACGGGGGAGCGTGATCGAGGAAGGACGCGGACAGGTCGACGCCACGGTGCGCGCCGTGCTGGTCGACGTGCTGGCGCTCGACGCCGAGCGCGCGTCGCGGCTTCGACGCCGATCCACGCCGCTGTTCGGCAGCGCTGC
Source organism: Aegle marmelos (assembly GCA_030449875.1). Classification (NCBI taxonomy): domain Eukaryota; kingdom Viridiplantae; phylum Streptophyta; class Magnoliopsida; order Sapindales; family Rutaceae; genus Aegle; species Aegle marmelos. The sequence goes on from JASUUL010000098.1 coordinate 6,823, forward strand.
CCGAACTCGATCGATGGCGGTCGCGGGCGTGCTCACCGAGCTGGAGGACCGGCTCGGCATCGTGATCGAGGACGACGAGGTCGACGGCGAGATGCTGGAGACCTTCGGCGCGCTGGTCACCTTCGCCGCCAACAAGGCGCTGGTCTGACCCCGGTTCGGCCCCACGGACTGGCCGGCGGCCGCGAGGCGCTGCTCCGCTTCGGCCCCGACACCGGCCCACCATCCTCTTCGCCGCCCCGCTGTTCGAGGAGGCGAACCGCACCCGCGCCGCCATGCTCGACGTCGCCCGTCGCCTGGCCGCGCAGGGCCTCGCCGTCGCCATCCCCGACCTCCCCGGCAGGGCGAGAGCCTCGCCGACCGCACCGTTGACGCGCGCTGACGTCATGGCGTCGGCGCGGCTGCTGCCTGCGCCGCCGCCGCGCGGGCCGATCCACGTCGCCGCTCCGGCGCGGCGCGCCTGGTCGACGCCGAAGTGGATGCCGCTAGCCGGTGGTATCTCGCCCCGCTGAGCGGCGCGGCGGTCGTGCGCGGCTGCGTCCGCATCTCGCCCCGCCGCGCCGAGGTGCGCCTTCCGCTGCCGCCGCCGGCGCGGGCAGCGACGGCGGCAACCTCGTCCACCCGCTGCTCCTGGGAACTCGACGACCGCGCGACCACCACCGCCGCCGCTGCGCGTCGTCCGCCTCGCCGGCGATCCGCGCCCGCCGACGCCAAGCTCGCTTCGGCCGCCGCCTGTGGCGCCGCGCCGAGCCGGACGCCGACCCGCGCGCTGGCGCGCTCGCCGACGATCTCGCCGCGCTGGATGCGACGTGCGCCGGCTGATCGCATTCCCTGCGCCGGCGAGACGCTCGCCGCACGCTCGACGAGGCGGCGGGCGGTCGGCCTGCTGATCGTCTCCGGCGGCAACGAGGTCGCGCGCCGGCGCGCATCGCGGCATGGCGCTGCTCGCGGCGCCTCGCCGCCGACGGCGTGCCCGTGCTTCCGCTTCGACCGCCGCGGCGTCGGCGACTCGACCGGCGAGAACCGCGGCTTCGAGCAGCAGCGCCCGACATCGCCGCCGCCGCCGCCGCCTTCCGCGCCGAGGCAGCCGCAGTCACGCGATCGTCGGCTTCGGCAACTGCGACGCGCCGCCACCGCGCTGGCGCTGTTCGGCGCGCGACGCCGGGCTCGACGCGCTGGTGCTCGCCAATCCTGGGTCGGTCGATGGCGGCGCCATGCCCCCGCCGCCGCGATCCGCGCGCGCTACGCCCGTGCGCCGCCTGCGCGATCCGGCGCGAAGCTGGCGCTCACTGGCGCGGGTGGTCCTGCGCGAAGCTGTTCCGCGGGCTTACGCCGCAACGCTCGCCGAGCTCGCCTCGCGCGAGCAACGAGCGCGCAACCAGACGGCCGCGATCGGCTCGCCTGGGCGACGCCGACCGTCGTCCTCGCCGAGCGCGACGCGACCGCCTCGCCTACGCTCGCGTCGTCGTCGCGAGATTTCGCCGCCTCGGACGGCGGTTGCCGCGATCGCCATCGTCCGACCGACGCGCCACAGCTTCGTCGCCGCCGGCTTCGCCGCATGGCGCCGGTCGCCGCAGGCGATCCGCGCGCTATTCGGCGGCTTCGCTGAGCTCGGCTCGAACTCCGCCGCCGCCAGGAAGCGCTCGGCGTCGAGCGCGGCCATGCAGCCCATACCGGCCGCGGTCACGGCCTGCCGGTAGGTCTTGTCCATCACGTCGCCGCACGCGAACACCCCCGGCACGCTGGTCCGCGTCGACCCGGTCTCCACCGCGAGATAGCCGTCGGCGTCGAGCTCCAGATGCCCGCGGAACAGCTCGGTCGCCGGGTGATGCCCGATCGCCACGAACCCGCCCTCCACATCGAGCCGCGAGTGCGCGCCCGTCACCGTGTCCTCCAGCGTCAGCGCGACCAGCCCGGCGGTGCCGCCGCCGTCCACGAACGCGCGCACTTCCTTGTTCCACAGCACCTCGACGTTGGGGTGCGCGAACAGCCGCTGCTGCAGGATGCGCTCGGCGCGCAGCGAGTCGCGGCGGTGGATCAGCGTCACGTGCGGCGAGTGGTTGGTGAGGTACAGCGCCTCCTCGACCGCGGTGTTGCCGCCGCCGATCACGGCCACCGTCTTGCCGCGGAAGAAGAAGCCGTCGCAGGTCGCGCAGGCCGACGCGCCCTTGCCCTTCATCGCGTCCTCGCGGCGAGGCCCAGCCACTTGGCCTGCGCGCCTGTCGCGATCACCAGCACCTCGCCCCGGTAGACGTCGCCGCCGTCCCCGGTGAGGCGGAACGGGCGGCGCGACAGGTCGACGCCCGTGATCGTGTCCCACATCATGCGCGTGCCGACGTGGATCGCCTGTTTCTCCATCTGCTCCATCAGCCAGGGGCCCTGGATCACGTCGGAGAAGCCGGGGTAGTTCTCGACGTCGGTGGTGGTCATCAGCTGCCCGCCCGGCTGGATGCCCTGCACGACGATCGGCTCCATCCCCGCCCGCGCGCCGTAGATCGCCGCCGACAGCCCCGCCGGTCCCGAGCCCAGGATCAGCATCTTGGTATGATGAGTGGTCATGGCGGGCGATGTAGTCACCCCCGCTTGCCAAGGGAACATGCCCGCGGTGTAAGCCTGTGCATGACCGACTTCGCCGCCCTGCTCCAACCCGACCGCGGCCAGCCCGCCCGCCCCATCCACCTCGTCCGCCGGAGACTGGGCGGCTGGCTCGCGCAGCAGCCCGCCCGCACCCGCGCCACCGTTGCCGCCCACCGCCTCACCGGCAAGGCGGGTGACCGCGCCATCCTGCCCGGCGAGGGCGAGGACTGGTCGATGCTCCTCGTGTGCGACGAGGCGAGAGCCTCCCCTGGCGCATCGCCAGCCTCGCCGCGTCGCTGCCGGAGGGCACTACCGCCTCGCCGGCGGCGAGCCCGCGCGCCGCGATGCTCGGCTGGGCGCTCGCGCAGCACCAGTTCACCCGTTACCCGCAAGGCGACGCCACCGGCCGCGCGTCCTCCTCACCGCCGACCCCGCGCGCATCGCCGAGACGGTCCGCCTCGCCGCCGCCACCGCGCAGGTGCGCGACCTCGTCGACACCGGCGCCAGCGACCTCGGCCCCGCCGAGCTGGAGGCGGAGGCGGCCGCGCTCGCCCGCGCACGGCGCGACGCTCACCGTCACCCGCGGCGACGCGCTGGCGCAGGGCTATCCGATGATCCACGCCGTCGGCCAGGCCGCCGCGCGAGCCGCGCGCCGCGGCTGATCGAGCTGGCCTGGGGCGACCCCAAGCACCCCCGCGTCGCGATCGTCGGCAAGGGCGTCTGCTTCGACACCGGCGGGCTCGACATCAAGCCCGCCGCCGGCATGAAGCTGATGAAGAAGGACATGGGCGGCGCCGCGCACGCCCTCGCCCTCGCCGGCTCTGGTGATGGAGGCGCGGCTCCCGGTGCGCCTCCACCTCCTCATCCCGGCGGTGGAGAACAGCATCGCCGCCAACGCCTTCCGCCCCGGCGACGTGCTGCGGACGCGCAAGGGCCTGACGGTCGAGAATACCAACACCGACGCGGAAGGGCGCCTGATCCTCGCCGACGCGCTGACGCGAAGGCGGCCGAGGCCGAGCCGAGCTGATCGTCGATTTCGCCACGCTGACAGGTGCCGCCCGAGTCGCGCTCGGTCCCGACCTGCCGCCCTTGTTCACCGACGACGACGCGCTCGCCGCCGACCTGCTCGCGCCGGCGAGGCCGGGCACGACCCGCTCTGGCGCCTGCCGCTGTGGGACGGCTACGACGACATGCTGAAGTCCGACGTGGCGGACCTCGTAAACGCTCCCGACAGCGCGTTCGCCGGCACGATAACGGCAGCCCTGTTCCTTCGCCGCTTCGTGCCGGCGAGCATCCCCTGGGCCCATCTCGACACCTTCGCCTGGCGCCCCGCCGCCAAGCCGGGCCGTCCCAAGGGCGGCGACGCCTATGGGCTGCGGGCGGCATGGGCGGTGCTGAAGGCGCGCGCGCTCGGCTCGACGAACGCGGTAGCCTCGTCGCGGCGCACGGCCTGTCGCCTCCAGGACGCTGCCAACGGCGTATCGGTCGATCGCCCACCCGTTCGGCTCGGCAGGTCGGTCGTCGAGGATTCGAAATCGCGGCCGCCGCGCCGCGTCGATCGGCGCCGCCGCCGCTTCGATCGCCAGCGTCAGCGTCGCCGCTAGCGGCCCTGCCGCGTCGACGGTGCAACGGCCCAGCATCGATTCGACGACCGGCTCGAAGCGCGAGCGACCACCGACGTCGCACCCGACCTTCCGCCCGCCTCGCGCAGGATCACGCCAGCGCCGTCTTGGCGCCCGTCCTGCGGCCATCGTGGTCCGGCCGAGATCGCCATCGGCGCGAGCATCTCCCAGCGCGCCTCGACGCTGAACACGATCGCCGAGGTCGAGGCAGCGCCCGTCAGCGCGACGATCGCATTGACCGTCCGGACCCGATGCGCGCCGTCGCCGTCGCCGCCGCTCCAGCGTCGCGCGGATCGACCGATCCAGCGAGCGCCGCCGCGCCGATCCGCCCGCACATCGCCCGCGGTCGCTCGGCCGTGCCCGCCCAGCGCGCCGTCGACTCATCGTCCGCCGGCGCGATGCCAGCTCATTTGTCCGCAGCGCAGCGATTCATGTCGAGCGCCGCCCGCCCATCGAGCAGGCCAGCATCGCCGCGGCGCCCGATCGGCTCGCGCCGCAAAATATTGTCGATCGTCGGCCGCGCCGCCGACCAGCGCGCCGTCGACGTCGGCGTCCGCCGGGCCGCGTTTCGCCCACACCGACCGCGCTCGTAGGCGATGCTCGCATGTCGAGCGCGGTGTCGCCGATCCGCGCACCTTCGCGCGCGCGATCGCGTGCGCAGCCGCTCGATCACCACCGGCGTGCCGCCGGTGCCGATCGCCCAGCGCGCTCGTAGGCGAGCGTGAGCCAGTCGCGTCTCGCCGTCGGGCACCGACTTCTCGATCTGCGCCTGCACCACGCGCTCGGCCCGCCCGGCGTCGCGCGCCGGCCTCGGTCTCGCCCACGCAGGATCACGTGGAGCCCGTGGCTGGCCGCCGCCTTGCCCAGGCGTCGTGGCTCGTCTCGTGCTGGTCGCGCCGTCGCGCTGCCGAATGGCCGACGATCGTGAAGCTCGCGCCCGCTTCCCGCACCATCGCCGCCGACACGCAGCCGGTGTGCGCCCCGCTGTCCGCCTCGTGCACGTCCTCCGCCCCGATGCTGAGTCCCGGCACACGCTCGGCCGCGGGAAAGATCAGCGTGAACGGCACCGCCACCGCCACGTCCATCGCCGGAGCCTCCGCCGCCGCCGCGGCGATCCCGTCCAGCTCGGCCAGCGCCGCCCGGCTGCCGTTCATCTTCCAGTTGCCCGCCACCAGCCTGCGCCGCATCCCATCCCCTCCCGTCGTCGCGCCGCCAGCCGATAGCCGCGCGCGGCGGCGCTTGATGCCACCGCCCCCCCCTAAAGGCCCGCATCCTTTCCCTTCAACACGGACCTCCATGCTCGGCTTCTTCCGCCGGATCATCAATTCAAGGTCGGCGTCGTCGTCACCTTTCATCGTGCTCGGCGTCATCGCGCTCGCCTTCGCGGCGGGCGACGTCACGGCTCGGCGACTCGGCTCGGCGGCGGGGATGCCGGCGGCGACGTCGCGAGCGTCCGGCGCGCAAGATCACCGTCGCCGAGTTCTGCGCGCGCGCGCGCAGGACGAGGTCGAGGGCGCCGCCAGCAGCAGCCGACGCGCCGACATGGCGCAGTTCGTCGCCGCCGGCGGGGTCGACGCGACGCTGGACCGATGTCTCACGGCATCGCGCTCGGCCGCGTTCGGCGGGCAGGTGCAGGGCATGGTCGTCAGCAAGGCTGGTCGACGGGCAGATCGCCAGCGTTCCCGGCCTGCAGGGCCCTACGGGCAAGTTCGACCAGCGCTCTTCCGCCGCATGCTGCTCGCAGCAGCGCCGGCTGACCGACGCGCAGATCCGCGCCGACATCGCGCGCGACGTGATGGTCCAGCAGCTGTCGGCCCGACGATCGGCGCCAGCCAGGTGCCGCAGCGAGGCTCGCCGCTCCCTACGCCTCGCTGCTGCTCGAGCGGCGCGCCGGCCAGATCGGCTTGTCCCCGCCGCCGCGTCGCCGCCGGGGCCGGCGCCGACCGATGCCGAGCTGCAGGGCTTCTACGCGCGCAACGTCGCCGCGCTACACCGTGCCCGAGCGGCGCGCGATCCGCTACGCGCTGGTCACGCCCGAGGCGGTCGAAGGCGGCCAGCCGCCGACCGCGCCGATCCAGAGATCGCCGCCAACGCGCGCCGCCGCGCCCCCGGCGAGCGAGCGCCGCGACGATCGCGCAGGTCGTCGTGCCGACCAGGCCGCGGCCGCCGACGCGCTCGCCGCCAAGGTCCGCGGCGGCGGGCGCCGCGCTCGCCGACGCCGCGCGCGCCGCCGGGCTGGAGCGCGCACCCTCGACGCGGCGTCGAAGAAGGCCGCACGCCCGCGCAGCAGACCTCGCCCGCCGTCGCCGACGCCGCCTTCGCCGCGCGCGCGGCGCGTCGTCGGGCCGGTGCGCGCCGCTCGGCTTCTCGTCGCCGCGCGTCGACAAGGTCGACCGCAGGTCCCGGCCGCACGCCTCGACCAGGCCGCGCGGCGAGATCACCGCCGCGCTCACGACGCGAAGACCGCCGACGCGGCAGCGCGCCGGCGGTGCGCGACGCGATCGACGACGCGCTCGCCGACAACGCCACCTTCGACGAGCGGTCGCCGACCAGAAGCTGAGCCGCGCACCACCGCCGCGCCGCCGCCCGGCGCGTCGACCCGGCTCGACCCCCGGCGCGCCCGATCCCGCGCTCGCGCCGATCGTCGCCGCCGCCTTCCAGGCGCCGAGGTCGGCGACGCGCCGCAGCTCGTGCCAGACCGCCGCCGACGGCAGCTTCGCGATCGTCGTGGTCGCGCTCGGCAGATCGTCGCCGCCGCGCCGCGCCGCTCGCCGAGATCCGCGCCGCGTCGCCGCGACTTCGCCGCCGACCGCGCCGCCGCCGCCGCGCCGTCGCGGTCGCGAGGAGGTGTCGCCAAGGTCAACGGGCGGGGCGCCGCGCGCAGGCGCTGGCGCGAGGCCGGCGGCCTGCCGCCCGCCGCGCCCGCTCGCCGCGCCGCGCGCGCAGCGCGCCGCCAAGCGCGGTGGCGCGCCGCCGCGCTGGCGCTGCTGTTCTCGATGGCGCAGGGCGGCAAGCGCTCGCGCCCTCGCCGCGGGACGGCGGCTGGCTGGTGGTGAAGCTCGACCAGGTGCAGCGCGCCGGGCGACGCGCGCCGCGCGCCGCCCGGCGTGATCGATCGCGTTCGCCACCCGCGCCGATCGTCGCGCTGCGATCGGCCGCGAGTACGTCGAGCAGTTCCGCGCGCCGCGCGCGCGGTGTCGGCCGCGAACGTCGCGCCGCCGCGCGCGGCGCGCCGCGCGGCGCTCCCGGCCGGGCGAGTCCGGGGCCGATCGCCGCGACGCGCGCTATCCCCGCGCGCGGCGGCGGCCGGCGCTGGTCTGGCGCCGCCCAGGTCGCCGACACCGAGACGCCGGTCGCCGCCGCGCTGAAGCTGATCGAGCCCGGGCGCGGCGACTTCCTGCTCGAATCGGTCGAGGGCGGCGCGGTGCGCGGCCGCTACAGCCTGATCGGCCTCGCCCCGACCTCGTCTTCCGCGCTGCACGGGGCGCGCCGAGGTCAACCGCGCGCTGGCGACCGATCGCGACGCCTTCGTCCGCGCCGCGCCGACGCTCGACGCGCTGCGCGCGCTCATCGCCGCGCGTGCCGCGCGACGTGCCGCGCGCGAGCTGCCGCGCGCGCTCGCCTGCCTGGTCGGCTATTTCGGCTACGAGACGGTCGGCGCTGGTCGAGCGGCTGCCGCAGCCCGCCGCCGACCCGCTCGGCCTGCCCGACATGCTGTTCGTGCCGCCCGCGTGATCCTGGTGTTCGACCGGCTCGCCGACGCTGTTACCTCGTCGCGCCGGGTGGCCCGACGCCGCGCGCGCCCCGCGCGATCGTCGAGGCGGCGGAGGCGCGGCTCGACGCGGTCGCCGCCGCGCGCTCGCGACGCCGCGCTGCCGCCGATCGAGGCGCGCGCCGCGCCGCGGGCGCCCGCCTACGCCCGTCGAACCCGCCCGCCGCTACGCCGCGATGGTCGCCGCGGCGAAGGAGTACATCGCCGCCGGCGACATCTTCCAGGTGGTGCTGGCCCAACGCTTCTCCGCGCCCTTCGCGCTGCCGCGTTCGAGCTCTACCGCGCGCTGCGCCGCATCAACCCTCGCCCTTCCTCTACCACCTCGACCTGCCCGGCTTCGCGCTGGTCGGCTCAGTCCCCGAGATCCTGGTGCGGGTGCGCGAGGGCGTGGTGACGGTCCGCCCGATCGCCGGCACGCGCCGCCGCGGGGCCACGCCCGCGGAGGACCGCGCGCTCGCCGACGAGCTGCTCGCCGACCCGAAGGAGCGGGCCGAGCACCTGATGCTGCTGGATCTGGGCCGCAACGACGTCGGCCGGGTGGCGCGTCTCGGCAGCGTGCGCGTCACCGAGAGCTTCGGCCTGGAATACTACAGCCAGGTCATGCACATCGTCTCGAACGTCACCGGCGGCTCGCGCGCGACGCGACGCGCTCGACGCGCTGTTCGCCGGCTTCCCGCCGGCACCGTCTCGGCGCGCCCAAGGTCCGCGCCTGCGAGATCATCGCCGAGCTGGAGCCGAGCGGCGCGGCGCCTACGCCGGCGGCGTCGGCTATTTCTCGCCCGACGGCTCGATGGACTCGTGCATCGTGCTGCGCACCGCGTGGTGAAGGACGGCACGCATCCACGTCCAGGCCGGCGCCGGCATCGTCGCCGACAGCGACCCCGCGAGCAGCGCGAGTGCGAGGCCAAGGCCGGCGCGATCCTCGCCGCGGCGCGCGAGGCGCGGCCGAGGCGCGGGCTGGCGCGGCCGGGCCTGTGCCGCCCGCGGCCCCGGCGAGGCCGGGTTCCCCGCTCGACGCGCTGACCGGCCCGTCGGCTCCAAGACCGATCGCGCCCCGCCTGCGCGCGCGCGGCGCTCCGCCGCGCGGCACCGCTGAGCCATTCCGATCACGCGCGCTGACCCGCGTCTGCCCGCGCCGTGCCGAGACGGCGAGCACGGCGAGCCGGTCGCCGGCACGCCCGCGCGCCGATCCCGGCTCGAGTCCGCGGCTGGCGTGCGGTTGACCCAGCTCTGGTTCTGCGCCGGCACCGATCCGCCCTCGTCGCGCAGCTCGCTTGGGGGATGCGGTACGGCTCGTGCGGGTCGAGCGTCGGCACACCACGACCTCGTTGGGCCGTCGTCGCGCGCATTTCGCCCCGGTCAGCGTCACGCTGCGGATGCGCTGCGGCGGCGGTACCGCCTGGCGCGTCGTTCGCGGCGCCTCCGCGCGCTGCGTCGCGGCGGACGCGGCGGCGACCACCACCTCCTCGGCTGCGCCAGCGCCGGCGTGGCGACGAAGGCGGCGGCGGCGGCACGCCGAAACATGGCGAACTCTCCTGTCTGCCGGGCGCGAACGTCAACGAACGCCCGGATCCGGAACGCGCCGGCGGTCGGCGCTTGCCGCGCCGTTTGCGCCGCGGATTGTCGGCGAAAACGCCCGCGGCGCGTATGGGGCCGAATGTGCCGGCTATGGCGGGCGAACATGATCCTCGTCCTCGACAATTACGACAGCTTCACCTGGAATCTCGTCCACTACCTCCAGGAGCTGGGCGCGGAGGTCGAGGTGGTGGCGCGCAACGACGCGCTGTCCGCCGGGCAGGCGCTGTCGTCGGGCGCGGACGCGTTCCTGATCTCGCCCGGCCCCAGGACGCCGGACGAGGCGGGCGTCAGCCTCGACCTCGTCGCCGCCTGCGCCGACGCCGCGCGCGCCGCTGCTCGGCGTCTGCCTCGGGCTGCAGGCGATCGGTCGGTATTTCGGCGGCCAGGTGGTCCGCGGCCACCTGATGCACGGCAAGACCAGCGCGATCGACCACGACGGCACCGGCGTGTTCGCCGGCCTGCCCTCGCCCTTCACCGCCGACCGCTACCACTCGCTGGTCGTCGACGACGTCGCCCCGCGCGCTCGTCGTCAACGCCGCGCGCGACGACGGCACGGTGATGGGCCTGCGCCACGCGACGCTGCCGATCCACGGCGTCCAGTTCCACCCGAGAGCATCGCCACCGAGCACGGCCACGCGATGCTCGCCAACTTCCTGCGCGCTCGCCGGCTGCCGGTCGCGGAGCCGGCATGACCACGCTCGCCCTCCTCCCGATCCGCCACGCCGCTGTCGCGCGAGAGCGCGCGACAGGCGTTCGCCGACATCCTCGACGCGCGCACTACCGAGCAGGACGTCGCCGACTTCCTCCTCGCCCTCGCCGAGCGCGGTGAGACCGCGATCGAGATCGCGGAGGCGGCCCGCGCGCTGCGCGAGCGCATGATCCCGGTCGACGCCCCGGCCGGCGCAATCGACGTATGCGGCACCGGCGGCGACAGCCACGGCACGCTCAACGTCTCCACCGCCGTCGCGCTGGTGGTCGCCGCCTGCGGCGTGCCGGTGGCCAAGCACGGCAACCGCGCCGCCTCGTCCAAGGCCGGCGCCGCCGACACGCTGGAGGCGCTGGGCCTCGACATCGACCGCGCCGGCGCCAGCGCGAGCGAGACGCTCGCCGAGCTCGGCATCTGCTTCCTGTTCGCCGCCAACCACCATCCGCCGATGGCGCGGATCACCCCGATCCGCCGCCGCATCGGCCGCCGTACGATCTTCAACCTGATGGGGCCGCTCGCCAACCCGGCGCGGGTGACGCGCCAGCTGATCGGCATCGCCCGCCCGACTACGCCGCCGCTCTACGCCGAGGCGCTGGAGCAGCTCGGCACCGAGGCCGCGCTGGTCGTCTCGGGCGAGGAGGGCTGGACGACTGTCCGGCGCCGGCCCCAGCGTCGTCGTCTCGTCGGCGCGATCGCGCGCCGCGCCGCGGATCGCCGGAGGACGCCGGGCCCGCGCCACCCGCTCGCCGCGCTCCGCGGCGGCGATCCGGCGCACAACGCCGCCGCGCTGCGCCGCCTGCTCGCCGGCGAGCGCGGCGCCTATCGCGACGCCGTCCTCCTCAACGCCGCCGCGCGCTGGTGCTCGCGGCGCGCGCCCGACCTCGCGCCGGCGCCGCCGCCGCGCCGCGCGGCGATCGACGCGGCGCCGCGCGCCTGCTCGACGCCTGGATCGCCTCGGACCATGACCATCCTCGACCGCATCATCGCCACCAAGCGCGCCGAGGTCGTCGCCGCAAGGCGCCGCGCCTCGCCCGACCTCGCGGCCGCGATCGCCGCGCGAGGCCGCCCCGCGGCTTCCGCGCCGCGCTCGACGCCGCGCCCGGCCACGCGCTGATCGCCGCGATCAAGCGCGCCAGCCCGTCCAAGGGCGTGATCCGCGCCGACTTCGACCCCGCCGCCGCGCACGCCCGCGCCTACGCGCCGGCGGCGCCGCCTGCCTCTCGGTGCTGACCGACGAACGCTGGTTCCAGGGCGCCGACGCCTATCTGGTCGAGGCGCGCGCCGCCTGCGCCTGCCCGTCCTGCGCAAGGACTTCCTGGTCGATCCGTGGCAGGCGCACGAGGCGCGCGCGCTCGGCGCCGACGCGATCCTCTCATCATGGCCGCGCTCGACGACGCCCGCGCCGCCGAGATCGAGGCGCCGCGCTCGACCTGCGGCATGGACGTGCTCGTCGAGGTGCACGACGCCGCCGAGCTGGAGCGCGCCTGCCCGCCTCCGCTCGCGGCTGATCGGCGTCAACAACCGCGACCTCGGACTTCTCGGTCGATCCTCGCGCACCGCGAACGACCTGCTCGCCGCGCGCGCCCGGCGGCGCACCTGGTCGTCGCCGAGAGCGGCATCGCCACCCGCGCCGACCTCGACGCGATGGCGCGCGCGGCGTCCGCTGCTTCCTCGTCGGCGAGAGCCTGATGCGGCAGGCCGACGTCGCCGCGGCCACCGCGCGCTGCTCGGCTTCCCGGGATGACCGGCCTCACCCACCTCGACCGGCCGGCGCGCGCGCATGGTGGTCGACGTCGGCGGCAAGCCGCGACGGCGCGCGAGGCACCGCCGCCACCGGCCGCATCGCCATGTCGCGCCGCGCTCGCGCGATCCGCGACGCACCGCGAAGAAGGGCGACGTGCTCGGGACCGCCCGCCTCGCCGGCATCATGGCGGCCAAGCGCACGCACGACCTCATCCCGCTCTGCCACCCCCTCCCGCTCACCCGCGTGTCGCTCGACCTCGCCGTCGAGACGACGGCGTCGCAGGCCACCGCCACCGCCGCGACCGACGGCAAGACCGGCGTCGAGATGGAGGCGCTCACCGCCGTCTCGGTCGCCGCGCTGACCGTCTACGACATGGTCAAGGCGGTCGACAAGGCATGACGATCGAGGCGTCCGGCTCGTCACAAGTCGGCGGCAAGTCGGGCGACGCTGGGCAAGTCGCGCGACGCGCGCTTTGTGGCCGCTCGGCGCAAAGCGGCGACGCTCCTTCCGAGGGGCGCGGCGCCGGCGGTCGGCGTCGTTCGCCGCGATCGAGCGCACCGCCGCGATCCGTGCAGCCGCTCGACGAGGACGCCGTCCGCCTCGGCGCGCCGGCGCGCCGGCGTTGGCCTCCGCCGACGGTTCCGACGGAACGATGGTCCCGGCCGCTCGCCGACGATGGGCAGCCGCGGTGAAATCGCCGTGGGAAGCCGATCAAGCCGGCACGAGGCCGCCGAATCCGTCGCTCCACGCGCGACCCGCGCTTCGCCGAGGACCTTCCGAAGGCTCCGCGCTCTGCCGCTCACCTCTCGCGCCGTCCTCGCGAAACCGGCTCGTCGCGTCGTCGCCGAGCGCGCGGCGACGACCTTGACCGACCGCGGCGCCCCGTCGCTGGCCGCTGCGGCAGGTCGCTCGTCACCATCGACCGCCGCCTGGGCTCGCCGGCCGATGCCGACCGCTCGCCGCCGCCGCTGGGTCGCCGCCGCCCGGCCGGAACCCAGCGCCTGCCGCGCGACCTCGCGCCTCCGCGATGGACGGCGGCATCAGCGCCCCGACCGCCATCCGCATGGCTCGCCGACCTCGCCGCCCGGCCCGTGGCGCGTCGTCGGCGCCGAGCGCCGCGCCGGCCGCCGCCGTTCGCCGCGCGCCGGGCTGGTCGGTCGCGGGCGAGGCCGCGCGCATCTTCACCGGCGCGCCCCTGCCGGAGGGGGCCGACACCATCCTGATCCAGGAGGAAGCCGCGCGCGACGGCGACCGGCTCACCCGACCGGCGAGGTCCGCCCGCCATCCCGGCCGCAACGTCGCGCCCCGCGGCCTCGACTTTCGCGCCGGGCGACGCTGGTCGCGAAGGGCGAGCGGCTCACCCCGCCCGCGCTCGCCGCGTCGCCGCGACCGGCGGGCGTCGCGCAGGTGCCCGTCCGCCGCCGCGTCCGCGTCGCGATCGCCGCCACCGGCGACGAGCTGGTCACGTCGCCGGGGCGCTTCGGGCGACGCTGATCGCCCGAATCGAACGGCGCTGCTGCTCGCCGCGATGCTCGCCGACCTGCCCCGTCGATCGATCGACCTCGGCATCCTGCCCGATCGCTCGACGCGCGCTGCGCGACGCCCTTCGCGCGCCGCGGCGCGCGACCTGCTCGTCACGCTCGGCGGCGCCTCGGTCGGCGACCACGACCTCGTCCGCCCCGCGCTGGAGGCGGCGGGCGGCACCTCGACTTCTGGCGCATCGCGCTGCGCCCCGGCAAGCCGATGATGGCCGGCCGCCTCGGCGCGACGCGGCGTCGGCTCGGCCTGCCCGGCAACCCGGTGTCGCGCCTTCGTCACCGCCACGCTGTTCGTCCGCCGCTGGTCGCGCCACCTCGCCGGCGCCGCCGATCCGCTGCCCGCGAAGCCGACCTGCCGCGCCATCCTCGGCGAGGACCTCCCGCCAACGGCGGCGCGCACCGACTATCGCGCGCCCGCGCGCGACGGCCGCGCCTCGCCGCCGCGATCCAGGACAGCTCGATGCTGCTCACCTCGCCCGCTCCGACCTGCCTGATCGTCCGTCCGCCCCGCCCGCCGCCGGCGCCGCGGGCGACTCGGCGGAAATCCTCGATGATCGCTTGACGGCGAACGACTTCAATGTTCCATATCGGTTCGTCGTCTGTTCTGGACGAGGTTTTAATGCCGATGCTCACCGCGCAAGCAGCACGAGCTCATCTGCTTCATCAACGATCGCCTGGCGCAGACCGGCGTGTCGCCCTCCTTCGACGAGATGAAGGACGCGCTCGACCTCAAGTCGAAATCCGGTATTCACCGCCTGATCACGGCGTTGGAGGAGCGCGGCTTCCTGCGGCGCCTGCCGAACCGGGCCCGGGCGCTCGAGGTGGTGAAGATGCCCGAGCGCGCCGCGCCGCCGCCGCCACGCCGGCGCCGCCGCAACGTCGAAGCCGCTGCCCAGCCGCGCCGCCAACGGTGACCTCCGCCGAGCAGACGTCCGATCGAGATCCCGCTGCACGGCCGCATCGCCGCCGGCATGCCGATCGAGGCGTTCGAGGGCGATCGTCATGCTCTCCGTCCCCGCCGCGCTGCTCGGGTCAGGGCGAGCATTACGCGCTGGAAGTGCGCGGCGATTCGATGGTGGAGGCCGGCATCCTCGACGGCGACTACGCGCTGATCCAAGCGGCACGGAGTCGCGCGCGACGGCGAGATCGTGGTGGCGCTGATCGACGACGGAGGCGACGCTGAAGTATTTCCGCCGCGAGGGCGCGATGGATCGCGCTCGATCCGGCCAACCGCGCCTACGATCCGCAGCGCTACGCCCCCGCCCAGGTCCGCGTCCAGGGCAAGCTCTCCGGCATCCTGCGCCGCTACGACTGAGCGGCCGTCGGCCGGGATCCGGGAACCCGGTCGCGCCGTCATGCCGCCGCCGGTGCGATCCTTTCGGCCGGGCCGGCGTCGGTCGAGGCGTCCGCGCGGCTCGCGTCATGGCGCCTCAGGGCTCGGCGGCGGCGACGCGCTCGCGCGGTACCCGCGTCGATCGCGGCTCGCTCGACGGCGCTTTGACGATCCGCCGACCGGGCGCCCGACGACGCCGGATCGTTGCGCTGTCGGTCGCGCCGCGCGACGTTCCGCTCGACCAGCCAGGGCGTGGCGCCTCGCGACGGTTCCTCGATCCGTCAGCCGTCCGCACGCCCGCGGCGCGTCGCGGCGGCCGCGCCGGTCGCGCCGGGCGACGGCGCGTCGCGCTGTCCCCTGCCGCCACCGCTCGGCCGTAACGCCGCCGTCCGATCCACCGATCCCCGTCCGCGCCGCATCCCGTCGCCGCCGTCACCGCGCCAGCCGAACGCACCACCCCACCGGTCGCGCCAGCGTCGCCGTCAGCTTCAGCCAGCGCGGCGCGGCATCATCGCGGCAGCCGCCGCTCGCTCACCACCACGTCCGCGCGCCCGCACGCCGCGACCAGCTCGCGCATCGGCACCGGATAGGCGCTGCGCGTCGCCAGCACCCGCAGCGCCGCCCGCGACCCGACGCCGCACAGGTCGCGGCTGCATCGCGCCTCCGGCCGCTCCGAGCAGCGCCAGCGGCTCGCCGTCCGACAAGCGCCGCCGTTCTCCGCCAGCCGGTCCGCACGAAGTCGCCCGCCCGTCGCGCAGCAGCGCCAGCCGCGTCCGCGGTGCGCAGCGCCACGTGCCGCCCGTCGCCGGTCACCAGCAGGTCCGGCGCGGCGTCGCCAGCGCCCAGGCCGCGCCGCCGCCAGCGGCACCGCGCGCCCAGCCGCCGCCACCGCGTTCGCCATAGCGCCAGCCACAGCCCGCCGGCCACGCACAACCCGAACGCGCCGCGCGGCATCGCCGGCAACGCCGCCACCGCCCCCGGCGCGCGGCACCGCGCGCGCCAGCGCCCAGCAGCAGCGCCAGCGCCGCGCCGGCCCGCAGCCACCACCACGGCGCGCCCAGCCCACCGTCCAGCGACCAGCGCCAGCGCCTCCAGCGGCATGACGACGAAGGTCGTCAGCGGAATGGCGACAATGTTCGCCAGTGCGCCGTAGAGCCCCGCCTTGTGGAAGTGGAACACCGCGATCGGCATCAGCGCGAGCTCGACCACGAGGCCGGTCAGCAGCAGCGCCGCGTCGCCCCGCCCGCCGGCCGACCAGCGCCCTCGTCGCGCGGCGCCAACCGCGCGCGCACCGCCGCGGATGCTCGTGCAGCGCCACGATCGCGGTGATCGCGGCGAAGGAGAGCTGGAAGCTCGGCCCGGCGATCGACTGCGGGCTCAGCACCATGACCACCAGCGCACCCGCGGCGACCAGCCGCAGGGTTAGCGCCTCGCGCCCCATCGCCAGCGCGGCGAGCACCAGCAGCGCCGCGACGCAGCTGCGGATCGTCGGCACCTCGCGCGCCCGGTCAGCAGCGTGTAGCCGATCGCCGCCGCCGCCGCCCGCCGCCGCCGCGACCAGCGGCACCCGCACCGTCAGCGCCAGCCGCCCGGCTGAGCGCCAGCAGCCGCAGCGTCGCCCCATGCCAGGCCGACCACCGCGGTGATGTGCAGCCCGCTCACCGACAGCAGGTGCGCCAGCCCCGAGCGCCGCATCGCGTCGGCGTCCTCCTCCGCGATCGCGCCGACGTCGCCGGTCGCCAGCGCCGCCGCGATCCCGCCCGCGCTGCCCGGCAGCTGCGCTGGAGGCCGGCGTGCCGCCGCCGCCGCTGCGCGCACCCTCGCGGGCATCGCCCGCGCCACCACGCGGCGACCGGCGCGAAGCCCCGACCAGTCGCACCTAGGCGGTCGAACCACGCGACCCGCGCGAAATCATAGGCGCCCGGCACTGCCGGTGGCGGCGGCGGCATCAGTCGCGCGCGCAGCGCACGCTCGTCGCCGCCGGGTCAGCCCGGCGGCGCGTCGCCTCCGCGAGACGTTGACCGCACGCCGCGGCGGCAGGTCGCGACAAAGGCCCAACGCCCGGCCGTCACCCGCCGCGCGCGACGCCGCACCAGCCCGCAGCCGCACCAGCCCGCGCGCCGGCAGCGCGCTCGACCCGGTCGCCAGGCGCGCCGTCGACCGCACCATCGCCGGTCGCGCCAGCACCGAGCGCGCGCGGCGACCCGCTCCGCCCGCCACCACACCAGGCCAGCGAGCCCCAGCGCCGCGAGCCGCCACCGCCGCGCCATCGCGCGCCGCCCGCCGCCCGCCGCCGCCGCCCGCCGCCGCGACGCCGCCGCCAGCCGCCAGCGCGCCGCCCACGCGCGCGTCCGGCAGCGAACCACGCCGCGATCGCCGCCCCAGCAGCGCACCGGCAGCCACAGCGGCAGCTGATCGCGCTCCGCCTCCAGCCACCGCTCGATCGCGCCGCCCGCGCCGCCGCGCGCGCGCGTTTCGCGCCGGGGTCGCGTGCTAGGGGCGCGGCCGCCTGAACTGGCCATCGGCCTCGCAGCCTGGGAGCATGCGCGCTTGAGCGCAACCGAGCCCGCGTGCCCGATCGCCCGCGTCCCCGGCGACCGCCGTCGTCACCCGCTTCGCGCCCTCGCCGACCGGCTTCCTGCATCGGGGCGGCGCGCGGACCGCGCTCTTCAACCTGCTGTACGCGCGGCACCACGGCGGCAGGTTCCTGCTGCGGATCGAGGATACCGATCGCGCGCGGTCCACCCAGCCGGCGATCGACGCGATCCTGGCCGGCATGCGCTGGCTCGGGCTCGAGTGGGACGGCGACGCCGTGTTCCAGTTCGCGCGCGCCGCCGAGCGCCACGCGCGAGGTCGCGACGAGATGCTCGCCGCGCGGCCACGCCTAGCGCTGCTACATGACGCCGCCGAGACTCGCGCGATGATGCGCGCGGCGCAGGCGAGAAGGGCGGCCGCTGCGCATCCGACGGGCGCTGGCGCGACCGCGATCCCGCCGAGGCGCCCGCCCGGCGCCCCAAGCCGTCGATCCGCCTGCGAAGGCGCCGCCGAGGGCGAGACGTCGTCGACGACCGCGTGCAGGGCGCGTGACGTGGCAGAACGCCGAACTCGACGACCTCGTCCTGCTCCGCTCGGACGGCACCCCCACCTACATGCTCGCGGTGGTGGTCGACGACCACGACATGGGCGTGACCCACGTGATCCGCGGCGACGACCACCTCACCAACGCCTTCCGCCAGCTGCCGATCTATCCGGCGATGGGCTGGGCCGAGCCCCGGCTACGCGCACATCCCGCTGATCCACGGCAGCGACGGCGCCAAGCTGTCGAAGCGCCACGGCGCCGTCGGCGTCGAGGCCTATCGCGACGAGCTCGGCATACTGCCCGAGGCGCTGGACAACTACCTGCTGCGCCTGGCCTGGGGGCACGGCGACGACGAGGTGATCATCGCGCGCGAGGAGATGGTCCGCTGGTTCGATCTCGGCACGTCGGCAAGCTCGCCGCGCGCTTCGATTTCTGAAGAAGCTGGAGAACCTCAACGGCCACTACATCCGCGAGGCGACGACGACGCGCGGCTCGCTTGGCGATGGCTGGCGCGCGACGCGCGGCTGCGCCGCGACGGGGACGACGCCGACGGCGCCTGCTCGCGCGCGATGCCGGGCTGAAGCCGCGCGCGCCAAGACCTCGTCGAGCTGGCTCGACGGCGCGCCTTCCTGTTCGCCGCCCGCCCGCTGCGCGCTCGACGAGGGCGGCGGCGCTGCGGCGACGGCGCCGCGCGCGGCGCTCGCGCGCGCGCCCACGCGCGCTTGACGCGGTGCCGACTGGGATACGGACGCTCGAAGCCGCGGTACGGAAAGCGTGGCCGAGGACGGCGGGCGTGAAGCTCGGCCAGGTCGCGCAGCCGCTCCGCGCCGCGCTGACCGGGTCGCCGACCTCGCCCGGCATCTTCGACGTGCTGGCCGTGCTCGGCCGCCTGCTGCGCCGGCTGCGCGATCAGGCGCGACGAGCCCCGGCCGGCCTGGTTTGCAGGCTGCGCGCGGATCGCCGACCATGGATGGCCTGCCAGTCGAAGCAACTGACGATGACCGACACCGCATTCAACTCCGAGCGCGGGGACGTCGGTGCCCGGACTATCCCACCATTCCGTGCTCCGGCACGATCGGCCCGGACGTGGTCGATATCGGCAAGCTCTACGCCCAGACCGGCAAGTTCACGTTCGACCCGGGCTTCACCTCGACCGCCTCCTGCGAATCGAAGATCACCTATATCGACGGCGACAAGGGCGTGCTGCTCTACCGCGGCTACCCGATCGAGCAGCTCGCCGAGCAGTCGACTTCATGGAGGAGACCGCCTACCTCCTGCTCTACGGCGAGCTGCCGTCCGCGGACAGAAGCCGACACCTTCGACCACCACCATCACGCGCCACACCATGGTGCACGATCAGATGAACCGCTTCTTCCAGGGCTTCCGCCGCGACGCCCACCCGATGGCGGTGATGGTGGCCTGCGTCGGGGCGCTCTCGGCGTTCTACCACGACTCGACCGACATCAGCGATCCGGAGCAGCGCCTGATCGCCTCGATCAGGCTGATCGCCAAGATGCCGACGATCGCGGCGATGGCCTACAAGTACACGATCGGCCAGCCGTTCGTGTATCCCGACAACTCGCTCAGCTACACCGGCAATTTCCTGCGCATGACCTTCGGCGTGCCGGCCGAGCCGTACGAGGTGAACCCCGCGGTCGAGCGGGCGATGGACCGCATCTTCATCCTCCACGCCGACCACGAGCAGAACGCCTCGACCTCGACGGTGCGGCTCGCGGGCTCGTCGGGCGCCAACCCCTTCGCCTGCATCGCGGCCGGCATCGCCTGCCTGTGGGGGCCCGCCCACGGCGGCGCGAACGAGGCGGCGCTCAACATGCTGGCCGAAATCGGCACCAAGGACCGCATCCCGGAATTCATCAAGCGCGCGAAGGACAAGAACGACCCGTTCCGCCTGATGGGCTTCGGCCACCGCGTCTACAAGAACTACGACCCGCGCGCGACCGTGATGCAGAAGACGGTGCGCGAGGTGTTCGACGAGCTGAACGTCAGGACGATCCGGTGTTCGAGACCGCGCTGAAGCTGGAGAGATCGCGCTCACCGACGAGTACTTCATCGAGAAGAAGCTCTACCCGAACATCGACTTCTATTCGGGCATCACGCTCAAGGCGCTCGGCTTCCCGACCTCGATGTTCACGGTGCTGTTCGCGCTCGCCCGCACGGTCGGCTGGATCGCGCAGTGGGACGAGATGAGCAAGGATCCGTCCCAGAAGATCGGCCGCCCGCGCCACCAGAAGATCGGCCGCCCGCGCCGGCTGCGCCGATCCTGCTGGTCGGCGGCGTCGTGCTGACGCTGCTCGGCCTGCTGTGGATCGGCCAGGGGCTGGGCTACATCGCTGGCCCGCCTTCAGCTTCATGCTGGGCAGCGGCAGCGGGTGTGGGCCGACTATGGCGCGGCGGTCCGCGACCGCGTCGCCGGGCTGCTGCTGATCCACGCTCGCGCGACGGGTGCGCGCTAGGCCGAGACGAACATCGCCGGCGTGATCCAGCCGTAGACGTAGTTCAGGTAGAAGAGCGCGAAGGCGATCGTCGCCACGATCGTCACGCGCACCACCAGCCGTCCCCAGCCGGAACTCGTGCGGCGCGCTCTCCGCCTGTCCCGGCACCAGCTCGCCCCCGCCTCGTGGCTGGTGACGCGCACGCCCCAGGGCAGCACCAGGAACACGCTGAACGCCCAGAACAGGTGTAGATCGCCAGCGCCGAGGTCCAGCGCATCGCCTCACACCTCGACGATGAGGACGTCGACGATCGGCTTCTTGCCGGTCCAGCGCGTCGCCGCGCACGCACCGCCAGCCGCACCGCCTCGCGCAGCTTCTCGCGGTCGCGCGGCCGCCATCCCTGCGCCGCCTCGCCGCCGCGGCGTCCGCCGCCTCGGCGATGAAGGGGCGCGCGATCCTCCTCCACCGGCACGCCCTGGATGCGCACCTGCGCGGCGTGCCGCCGGCGCGCCGCCGTTGCGCGTCCACCGCCGCGCGACCGAGATCTGGCCGTTGAGCCGCGAGCTTGCGCCGCTCGTTGATGGTCGAGCCGTCCGCCGGCAGGATCACGTCGCCGTCGAGCACCAGGCCCGACCTGCGCGTGGCCGACCTTCTTCGGCGCGCCCGGCGCGGCAGGCGCACGAGGTCGCCGTCGGTCTGCACCAGCGCGCGCGGATGCCCTGCGCCAGGCCGAAGCGCGCCTGCTCCATCAGGTGGCGCATCTCGCCGTGGACCGGGACCAGCAGCTTCGGGCGCAGCCACCGGTACATCTTGGCCAGCTCGGGCCGGCCGGGTGGCCGGAGACGTGGACGTGCGCCTGCTTCTCGGTGACCATCTCGACGCCCGGCCGGCCAGCTGCGTTCTGGATGCGGCCGATCGCGACCTCGTTGCCGGGGATCTGCTTGGAGGAGAAGATCACCGTGTCGCCGGCGTCGAGCCTGATCGGGTGCGTGCCCTCGGCGACGCGGCGCCAGCGCGGCGCGCGCCTCGCCCTGCCCGCCAGTGGCGATGAACAGCACCTTGTCGCGCGGCAGCCGCATCGCCTCTCGGCGAGATCGTCTCGGGAAGTCCTTGAGGTAGCCGGTCGCCTTCGCGACGCGGATGATGCGGTCGAGCGAGCGCCCGGCGACGCACAGCTCGCGCCCGGTCGACCGCGCGCCACCGCGCCCAGCGTCGCAGCCGCGCGGCGTTGGAGGCGAAGGTGGTGACCAGCACGCGGCCCTTCGCCGCCGCCGACCGTCTCCGCCAGCCCCTGCGCGCACGTCGCCTCGGAGCCGGACGCCTCGGCGTTGAAGACGTTGGTCGAATCGCACACCAGCACGTCGATCCCGCGGTCGCCGATCGCGCCAGCTGCTCGGCGGTGGCGGGATTGCCGATCACCGGCGCGGCGTCGAGCTTCCAGTCGCCGGTGTGGAAGACGCGGCCGCCGGCGTCTCGATCAGCAGCGCGTTTCGCCTCGGGGATCGAGTGCGCCATCGGCACGAACTCGAGCCGAACGGGCCGAGCGTGAACGGCTTGCCCGGGCTGGACGACCTTCAGCTTGACGCGGTCGGCGATGCGCTCCTCCTCGAGCTTGCCGCGGATCAGCCCGGCGGTGAACGGCGTCGCGTAGAGCGGCACGCCGAGGTCCTCGGCGAGATAGGGCAGCGAGCCGATATGGTCCTCGTGCCCGTGGGTGATGAAGATGCCGAGAAGGTTCTCGCGCCGCTCCTCGATGAAGGAGAGGTCTGGGACCATCAGGTCGATGCCGGGATACTGATGGTCGGCGAAGGTGATGCCGCAGTCAACCATCAGCCACTTGCCGCGCGTGCCGTAGAGGTTGACGTTCATGCCGATCTCGCCCACGCCGCCGAGGGCGCAGAAGAGGAGTTCGTTTTCGGGAGGTCATCAGTTCTTTCTTTCGATTCGTGGCGCGCCCGCCGCGGGAGCCGTCGTCGAAGTCGGCGCGAGCGGTCCGTTGATATGGGCGCGATCCCACATCATCGCCAGCCCCTGGATGGTGAGGTCGGGCTCGATCGCGTCGAACGCGTCGGTGTGCCGCTCGAACAGGGTGGCGAGGCCGCCGGTGGCGATCACCTTCGCCGGGCGGCCGATCTCGCGCCTTCATGCGCGCGACCAGCCCCTCGATCAGCCCGATGTAGCCCCAGTAGATGCCGATGTTCATCTGCTCGACCGTGTTGCGGCCGATGACGCTGGCGCTCTCGCCCGGCGCCTCAATCGCAACGCGGGGCAGCTTGGCGGCGGCATGACCAGCGCGTCGAGCGACAGGTTGATGCCGGGCGCGATGATCCCGCCCTTGTAGGCGCCGGTATAGTCGACTGACGTCGAGCGTGGTCGCGGTGCCGAAATCGACCACGATCAGGTCGCCGGCGTGCAGCGCGTGCGCGGCGATGGTGTTGACCGCGCGGTCGGCGCCGAGCGAGGACGGCTCGTCGACGTCGAGCGCGATGCCCCAGTCGAGCGGCGCGCGCCCGGCGATCAGCGCGTCGTGCCGAAATATTTCGCGCCAGCACCTCCAGGTTGTGGAGCGCGCGCGGCACCACGGTGGAGACGACCACGCCGGTCACGTCGGCGCGCGGTCAGCCCCTCCAGCGCAAGCAGCTGGCTGAGCCACACCGCATATTCGTCCGCCGTGCGGCGCGGATCGGTGGCGATGCGCCAGCGCGTGCGGATCGTCCGCCCGTCGAGCAGCGCGAAGACGACGTTGGTGTTGCCGGCATCGATCGCGAGCAGCATGGGGCCTAGGGCCTTAGACCAGGAACACGTCGCGGCGTGGATGACACGCGCGCCGCCCGTCCGCCAAGCGCAGCATCAGCGCGCCGTCGGCGCCAGCCGCCGTCGAACGCCCGCCCGTCGACACTCGCGCCGTCGCCGTCGGGCAGCCGGACGTCAGCGCGTGCCGGGCGGGTGCGCGCGCGTTCCAGCCAGCGCGCGATCGCGGGCGCGAGCCCCTCGCCCCGCCGCGCCAGCCTGGCGCGCGCGTCTCGCGCGGCAGCGAGCCGAGCCGAAGAGCGTCGAACTGGACGTCGCGGGATCGCCGCCAGCGCAGCGCTGGCGTCGGCGGTCGGGCGGTCGGGCGGCTGCGCCAGGTTGACGCCGATGCCGATCACCACCGCGTTCTCGCCGCGCTCCAGCAGGATGCCGCGCCAGCTTGGCGCCGCCGAGCAGCAGGTCGTTGGGCCATTTGAGCGTCGGCGCAAGCGCCGCACCACGGCGCGTCGACGACGCCGAGCGCGACCGCATTCCGCCAGCGCCACCGCCGCCGCGACCAGCGCCAGCGTCGCCGCGCGGCGGATCGGTCGGGGCGCAGCCGCACCAGCGTGGAGGCGTAGAGGTTGCCGCGCGGCGACGCCACGCGCCGCCCCTGCGCCCGCGCCCCGCGGTCTGCCGTCGGCGCGCAGCCCAGGCCCTCCTCGGCCCCGTCCCGGCGCGCCAGCGCGAGCAGGTCGGCGTTGGTCGAGCCGGTCTCCGCGACGGTGAGGATGCGCGTCAGAACAGCGACAGGCGCGCCGCACCAGCGTCCACGCGCCGAGCGGCGCCAGCAGATAGCCAGCGGCGCGGCGACACCGCCGCCGCAGCGCGATCAGCCCGCCCTCGACCTTGGCGTCGGCGGCGCTCGCGCCCGAACGCCGGCGCCGGCTCGTCGAAGTACATCACCTTGACGACGCGCAGGTAATAGTAGGCGCCGATCACCGAGGCGCGATGCCCCGCCACCGCCAGCGGAACAGCCCGCCTGCACCGCCGCGTGGAACACCGCGAACTTGGCGAAGAAGCCGAACAGCGGCGGGATGCCGGCGAGCGAGAACATGAAGATCGCCATCGCCAGAAGGCGAGCGGGCCGCGTGCGCGAGAGGCCCGACAGGCGTCGATCGTCTCGACCGGCTCACCCGCGGCGTCGCGCATCTGCAGCACGACCAGGAACGCGCCCAGCGTCATGGCGATGTAGATCGCCATGTAGATCAGCACGCCGCGACGCCCTCCGGGCGTGCCGGCGGCGAGCCGATCAGCGCGAAGCCGACGTTGTTGATCGAGGAATAGGCGAGCAGGCGCTTGACGTTGCGTTGGCCGATCGCCGCGAACCGCGCGAGCGCCATCGATCGAGGCGAGCGCGGCGAAGATCACGATCTGCGCCACTGGTCGAGACGCCGGGCCCATCGCCTCGATCGCCGACGCGCACCGTCATCGCCATCGCGGCCATTTTCGGCGCGGAGGCGAAGAAGGCGGTCACGGGCGTCGGCGCGCCCTCGTAGACGTCGGGCGTCCACATGTGGAAGGGGACCGCCGCGAGCTTGAAGCAGACGCCGGCGGCCACGAACACGATGCCGAACGATCAGGCCGATCGACCGCCTCGCCCGTTCAGCGCGTGCGCGATGCCGTCGAACCGTCGAACATGGTCGTGCCGGTGAAGCCGTAGACCAGCTGATGCCGTAGAGCAGGATGCCGCTCGCCAGCGCGCCGAGCACGAAGTACTTGAGGCCGGCCTCCGTCGAGCGCACGTCGTCGCGGTTGAAGGCGGCGATGACGTAGGCGGCGAGCGACTGCAGTTCGAGCCCGAGATAGAGCGCGATCAGGTCGTTGGCCGAGGCCATCACCATCATGCCCGCGGTGCAGAGCAGGATCAGGATCGGGTACTCGAAGCGGTCGATGCGGGTGCGCTGGAAATAGTCGCGCGACAGCAGGATCGTCGCCGCCGAGGCGACGTAGATCAGCACCTTGGCGAAGGCGGCGAAGGCATCGGCGATGAAGGCGCCGTCGAACGCGTCGCCCCCGCCCGGCCGGCCCGAGACCAGCGCGACCAGCGCGAGCGCCGGCGAGATCAGCAGGATCAGCGCGCCGACGTTGACGCCCGCGCGTCGAGCGCCGCCCGCCCAGGCCGCCGAGAGCATCAGCGCCAGCGCGCCGAGGGTCAGCACGATCTCGGGCAGCGTCATTGCCAGATTGGCGGCGTAGCATCATCAGTGCGCGCCCCCATGCGCGCGCGGCGGCGATCTCGGTGCGCGGGGCGCGGCGGCGGCGTCGGCGCGTTCGCCGGCGCGCGGCGCGCCTGTCATCAGCGTCTCGAGCGCGGGCGCGAAGCGGTGTCGAGGCGCATCGGCGGAGGAAGCACGCCGGATAGACGCCCATCCAGCAGCACGAGCGGCGATCGGCGCCAGCTCGCGCAGCTCGCGGAGGGAGGTCGGGCCTGGAGGTTCGGCTCTCCAGCTTCGCCGAAGATCGACGCGGCGTAGAGCCAGAGCGCGTAGGCCGCCGCCCAGGATGATGCCGTGGTGCAGAAGAACGCGACCGTCGGGTCGACACCTGAACGCCCCCATCATCGCCAGGAACTCACCGACGAAGCCCGCTGGTGCCGGGCAGGCCGACGATTGGCCATGGTGAAGACCAGGAATCGCCGCGGCGTAGAGCGGCATCCGCTTCACGAGGCCGCCATACGCCGAGATCTCGCGGGTGTGCATCCGGTCGTAGACCACGCCGACGCAGAGGAAGAGCGCGCCCGATACGATGCCGTGCGAGATCATCAGGAACAGCGCGCCCTGGATGCCCTGCTCGTTCAGCGTGAACAGGCCGAGCGTGACGAAGCCCATATGCGCCACCGACGAGTAGGCGATCAGCTTCTTGATGTCGGTCTGCATCATCGCGGTCAGCGAGGTGAAGATGATCGCGATGACCGAGAGCGCGAACACGAAGTTCGCGAAGTAGGCCGAGGCGTCCGGCAGCATCGGCAGCGAGATCCGGATGAAGCCGTAGCCGCCCATCTTGAGCAGGATGCCGGCCAGGATCACCGAGCCCGCGGTGGGCGCCTCGACGTGGGCGTCGGGCAGCCAGGTATGGACCGGCCACATCGGCATCTTCACCGCGAAGGAGGCGAAGAAGGCGAGCCACAGCCAGGTCTGCACCTGCGGCGGGAAGTCGTGCGCCATCAGCGCCGGGATGCTGGTCGTGCCGCGCCTCCCAGTACATCGCCATGATGGCGAGCAGCATCAGCAGCGAGCCGAGCAGCGTGTAAAGGAAGAACTTGTACGACGCGTAGATGCGCCGCTTGCCGCCCCAGATGCCGATGATGAGGAACATCGGGATCAGGCCGGCCTCGAAGAAGATGTAGAACAGCACGAGGTCGAGGGCCTCGAACACGCCGATCATCGTGGTCTCGAGGACGAGGAAGGCGACGAAGTACTCTTTGACGCGGCTCTCGATCGACAGCCATGAGGCGCCGATGCAGAACGGCATCAGGAAGGTCGTCAGCAGGATCAGCGGCATCGAGAAGCCGTCGACGCCGAGCGCCCAGATGAACTCGGCCGAGCCACCGGCGCGTCTCGACGAACTGCCACTGCGCGCCGCCGACGTCGTAGCGCGCCCAGGCCAGCAGCGAGAGCCAGGAAGGCGCGTGGTCGATCAGCGCCGCCCAGCGGCGTTGCGCGCCGGCCTCGCTCTCCTCGCCGAGCAGGAACAGGATGAAGGCCGACCGCCGCGAGCGCGGCACGGCGAGCAGGCCGGAGAGGATGGGAAAGCCGAGCATCATCGCCCGATCAACCCCGCGATGTACCCAGGTGACCGCGGCGGCGAGCCCGATGAGCATCACGAAGGCGTAGTGGTAGACGTAGCCGGACTGAATGCGCACCACGCCGCGGGTCACGTCGAGCACGCGCGCCGAGATGCCGTCCGGCCCAAGGCCGTCGATGATGCGCCCGTCGCCCTCCTTCCAGAGGAACAGGCCGAAATCCTTGGCCGGGCGCACGAAGATCCGGTCGTAGATCTCGTCGAAGTACCACTTGTTGAGCAGGAAGCGGTAGAGGGCCGGCTGCTGGGCGGCGAGCGCGTGCGGCAGTTCGGGCCGGCGGATGTACATCCAGCCAGGCGAGCACGAAGCCGCCCCAGACCAGCACGATGGTCGCGGCCAGCTTCACCCAGCCGGGCGCCTCGTGCATGTGCATGATGCATCAGGGCCGCGCGAGCGCGATGGCCCCCAGAACGCCTTCCATGTCGGCCGATGAAGAAGCGTGGAAGACGAATGCCGGCGAACAGCGCGCCGAGCGGCGACAGCACGCCAGCGGATCGTCATGACGAGCGGGCTCTCGTGCGGGTGGTAGCCGCCGGTGCCGACGGCCGTGATCGGCGGCGTCGTCGGGCACGTCGTCGCGTGGGCGGCTCGACGTTCGAGCCCTTGTCGTCGCGGCGACGCCCTCGGGTGGCCGTCGTGCGCCGTCGGCCGTCATCGCGCCGTGGGCGCGGCGTGGATGGGCGTCGTGGATCGCGTGCTGGATGTGCTCGGATGCGGTCCAGCGCGGCTGGCCCTCGAAAGTGAGGAAGAACAGGCGCCAGGAGTAGAACGAGGTCATCAGCGCGGCGATGACGGTGGCCAGGAACGCCAGCACGTGTCCGGGGCGGTCGGACATGTAGGCCGCCTCGATGATCGCGTCCTTCGAGTAGTAGCCGGCCGTGAAGGGAAAGCCGATCAGCGCGAGCGTGCCGATCGTCATCATCGCCGTCGTGAACGGGATGTAGGGGCACAGCCCCCCCATGTTCCGCATGTCCTGCTCGTGGTGCATCGCGTGGATGACCGAGCCGGCGCCGAGGAACAGCAGCGCCTTGAAGAAGGCGTGCGTGAACAGGTGGAAGATGCCGGTGGCGTAGGCGCCGACGCCGAGCGCGGCGAACATGTAGCCGAGCTGCGAGCAGGTCGAGTAGGCGATGACCCGCTTGATGTCGTTCTGCACGAGGCCGACGGTGGCGGCGAAGAAGGCGGTGATGCCGCCGATCACGGTGACGACGGTCAGCGCGGTCGGGGCCGCCTCGAAGAGCGGCGAGAGGCGGGCCACCATGAACACGCCCGCCGTCACCATGGTGGCGGCGTGGATCAGCGCCGAGACCGGCGTCGGCCCCTCCATCGCGTCGGGGAGCCAGGTGTGCAGCAGGAACTGCGCCGACTTGCCCATCGCCCCCATGAACAGGAGCAGGCAGGCGAGCGTCAGCGCGTGCCAATCGTACCCGAGGAAGCCGAAGGTCGGCGCCCGCCAGCTCCGTCGGCGCCGCGGCGAAGATGCCGTCGAAGGCGACCGAGCCGAACAGCACGAAGACCAAAAAAATGCCGAGCGAGAAGCCGAAATCGCCCACGCGGTTGACGATGAAGGCCTTCATCGCGGCGGCGTTCGCCGAGGGCTTCTCGTACCAGAAGCCGATCAGGAGGTAGGAGGCAAGGCCCACGCCTTCCCAGCCGAAGAACATCTGCACGAGGTTGTCGGCCGTCACCAGCATCAGCATGGCGAAGGTGAACAGCGACAGGTAGGCGAAGAACCGCGGCTGGTGCGGGTCGTCGTCCATGTAGCCGACGGAGTAGATGTGGACGAGGCACGAGACCGTGTTGACGACGACGAGCATCACGCAGGTCAGCGTGTCGACCGAAGGCCCAGTCGACACGAGGTCGCCGGCGTGAACCAGTGCGCGACCGGCACCACGCTCGGCCGCCTGCCGCCGCGTGACGAGGAAGAAGGCACCCCAGGCGATCAGGCAGGCGAAGGCAGCGCAGCCGTGGTGACGTACTCGACCGCCGCGCGCCGACGTTGCCGAACAGGCCGGCGTTGCCGATCAGGGAAGAAGACGATCGCGCGTACATCGCGAGCAGCCTCGCAGCGGCGGACGATCAGCTGGATCAGGGGCGATCAGCCCCTCAACCGGCTGACGTCCTCGACGGCGATGGAGCCGCGGTTGCGGAAGAAGACGACAAGGATGGCGAGACCGATGGCGGCCTCGGCGGCGGCCACGGTCAGCACGAACAGGGCGAAGACCTGGCCGGTGATGTCGTTGAGATGGGTCGAGAACGCCACGAGGTTGATGTTCACCGCGAGCAGGATCAGCTCGACGGACATCAGGATCACGATGATGTTCTTGCGGTTGACGAAGATGCCGAGCACGCCGAGCGTGAACAGGATCGCGGCGACCGTCAGGTAGTGGCTGAGACCGATCGCCGCCTCCGCGTTCAGCTGCACCTCCTGCCCCGCCCTGGCGGCCGACGTTGCGGTCTCGCGTCCTGCGGCGGCGCGCGTTCTGGCGGCGCGATGTTCTGGCGCTTGACGCCGGCGCGGTCGCGCAGGGTCAGCACGATCGCGCCGATCATCGCGACCAGCAGCACCAGCCCGGCGCCTGGAAGACGAAGGCGTAGTCCGTGTAGAGCAGCGCGCCGAGCGCCTGGATGTTGGGCAGGCTCGGTCGATCGCGCGGCGCGGCGATCGGCGCGGATCGAGGCCGGGCCCGCGCTCCACGCGCCGACGACCGATCAGCTCGATCCGAAGCGCGCCGCCAGCGCCGCCGACCGGCAGGTACTGCTGGAAGCCCTGGCGCAGCTCGGCGAAGTCCACGTCGAGCATCATCACGACGAACAGGAACAGCACCGCGACCGCGCCGACGTAGACCACGATCAGGATCATCGCCAGGAACTCGGCGCCCATCAGCACGAACAGGCCCGCCGCGTTCACGAAGGCGAGGATCAGGAACAGGACCGAAGCGACGGGATTGCGCGACGCGATCACCATGAAGCCGCTGGCGATGGCGAAGCCTGCGAACAGGTAGAAGAAGGCGAGCTGCGGTCATCGGGATCATAGGCCGCCCTTCTGCCTCGGGCCGGCGGGCGAATGGGCGGTGGCGGCGAACCTAGCGAATCGGCGAGTGCCGTCGCGGTGGCGGGTCGGGCGGCGGCGCGCTTAATTCGGTCGGGCGCGTCGCGGCATCAGGTACGGCGCGTCATCGCGAGGTTGCGCGCGATCTCGCGCTCCCAACGGTCGCCGTTCAGGAGCAGCTTCTCCTTGTCGTAGAGCAGCTCCTCGCGGGTCTCGACCGAGAACTCGAAGTTCGGCCCCTCGACGATGGCATCGACCGGGCAGGCCTCCTGGCACATGCCGCAGTAGATGCACTTCACCATGTCGATGTCGTAGCGCGTGGTGCGCCGCGTGCCGTCGTTGCGGCGTGGGCCGGCCTCGATGGTGATGGCCTGGGCCGGGCAGATCGCCTCGCAGAGCTTGCAGGCGATGCAGCGCTCCTCGCCGTTGGGGTAGCGGCGCAGGGCGTGCTCGCCGCGGAAGCGCGGTCCGCGGTGGCCCATCTCGAAGGGGTAGTTGATCGTGGCCTTCGGCTTGAAGAAGTAGCGGAGCGTGAGGGCGTGCGCCTTCACGAACTCCTTCAGAGAGGTGAACCCTTGACGACCTGATCGAGCTTCATGTCGCGAACCGACCCGGTGCCGGCATCAGCACGCCGGCGCGAGGCCGGTGAGCCAGACGAAGCGCGACGACGACGACCGAGCAGCGAACACCTTCCAGCCCAGCCGCATGAGCTGGTCGTAGCGGTAGCGGGGCACCATGGCCTTCACCATGGCGATCATGAAGAACAGGAACGAGCCCTTCAGCGCGAACCAGATCAGGCCGGGCACCCAGGTGAAGGGCGCGAACAGTCGAGCGGCGGCAGCCAGCCGCCCAGAACAGCGTCGCCCAGCGCGCACATGGACATGATCGCCACGTACTCGCCCAGCATGAACAGCAGGTAGGGGGTCGAGGAATACACGACCATGTGGCCGGCCACGAGTTCGGATTCGGCCTCCGGCAGGTCGAAGGGCGGACGGTTCGTCTCGGCGAGCGCCGAGATGAAGAACACCACGAACATCGGGAACAGCCAGAGCCCGTCCCAGCCGAGCGATGCCGAGCACGTGTCCTGCGCCATCGACGATGCGCGTCAGGTTGAAGCGAGCCGGCGCACAGCAGCACGCAGATGATCACGAAGCCGAGGCTGACCTCGTAGGAGATCATCTGTGCGGCCGAACGCAGCGCGCCGAGGAAGGCGTATTTCGAGTTCGAGGCCCAGCCGCCGATGATGACGCCGTACACGCCGAGCGAGGAGATCGCGAAAATGTAGGTGACGCCGACGTTGATGTCGGCGATGGCCCATCCGTCGGCGAGCGGAATGACCGCCCAGGACGATCAGCGCAGACGCGAAGGTGATGATCGGCGCCAGCAGGAAGCGCCTTGTTGGCGCCGGCCGGGATCACCGGCTCCTTGATCACGAACTTGATCAGGTCCGCGAAGGATTGGAACAGCCCGAACGGCCCGACGACGTTGGGGCCGCGCCTGAGCTGAACCGCCGCCCAGATCTTGCGGTCGGCGAGCAGCGCGTAGGCGATGAAGCATCGAGGAGCGAGCGACGAGGAGCCGACGATCTTCAGCGCGACCAGCGCCCAGACGGCCGATGCCGAGGTGTTCGAAGAAGGTCATCGGTCTACTCCGCCGCCCGCGAAGTCCGCGCCGGCGAGCTCGGGCGCGCCGAGCAGCACTCCGCCAGCACGCGCGAGGCGCGGGCGATCGGGTTGGTCAGGTAGAAGTCGGTGACCGGCGAGGCGAAGCCGGCCTTGTCCCGTCGCTGCCGCCTCGCCGATCGCGAGCCGGTCGAGGGCCGCCGCCGTCGCCGGCGCCGACCGCGTCGATCGCCTGGCGCCGCCATGCGGTGCGCGGCGTAGAGCGCGCATCGCGCAGCTGCGCCAGCGAATCGAAGGGCAGGCGCTTGCCGAGCACGTCGGACAAGGCGCGCAGGATCGCCCAGTCCTCCTTGGCGTCGCCGGGCGCGAAGCCCGCGCGGTTCGTGCGCTGCACGCGGCCTTCCGTGTTGACGTAGGTCGCCGACTTCTCGGTGTAGGCCGCGCCCGGCAGGATCACGTCGGCGCGCATCGCGCCGCGGTCGCCGTGCGTACCCTGGTAGATCACGAAGGCGCCGGGGCCGATCTCGACCTCGTCGGCGCCGAGGTTGAACAGCACGTCGAGCCCGCCCGGCGCGGTCATGCCCGCGACGTCGAGCCCGCCCGGCCCCGGCACGCAGCCGATGTCGAGCGCGCCGACCCGCGCGGCGGCGCCGTGCAGCACGCCGAAGCCGTTCCAGCCCTCCGAGACCGCGCCGACGCCCTTGGCGAGGCGCGAGCGCGGCGGCGAGCACGGCGCCGCGCCGTCCGGGGCCGCAGCGCGCCGGCCGACGATCACCAGCGGGCGCTCGGCCTTGGTCAGCGCCTCGGAACGAGTGCCGCCCGGCGCAGATCGGCGAGCGTCTCCGGGCCCGCGCCGAGATAGGTGTGCGGATAGGTGAGATCGGTGTCCTCGCCGATCAGCCCGACCGCAAGCGGTGCCATGCGCCAGCGCTTGCGGATGCGCACGTTCAGCAGCGAGGCCTCGATGCGCGGGTTCGCGCCGACGAGCAGGATCGCGTCGGCCTGCTCGATGCCGGGGATGGTCGGGTTGAAGAGTGGACCGCGCCCGAGCCCCTGGCCGGTCGTAGTCCATGCCGTCGCCGCCTGCCGGCAGTCGAGGTTCGCCGAGCCGAGCGCGCGCCATCAGCGCCTTGGCGCGAACATCTCTCGACGCCCGCGAGGTCGCCCGCGATCGCGCCGACGCGCGTCGTCGCCGCGCGCCCTTCAGCCGCGCGGCGATGGCCGCGAACGCCTCGTTCCAGGCGGCCGGGCGCAGGCGGCCGTTCTCGCGCAGGTAGGGCCGGTCGAGCCGCTGGGTGCGCAGGCCGTCGACGATCTGGCGCGTCTTGTCGGAGATCCACTCCTCGTTGACGTCCTCGTTGACGCGGGGCGTGATCTGCATGACCTCGCGCCCCCGTGTGTCGACGCGAATGGCGGAACCCACCGCGTCCATCACGTCGATCGTCAGCGTCTTGTTCAGCTCCCACGGCCGCGCCTTGAAGGCGTAGGGCTTGAGGTCAGCGCGCCCACGGGGCAGAGATCGGCGACGTTTCCCTGCAACTCCGAGCCCATCGCCTCTTCGAGGTAGCTCGTGATCTCCATGTCCTCGCCGCGCCCGATCGCGCCGAGATCGGGCACGCCCGCCACCTCCGCGAGGAAGCGCACGCAGCGGGTGCAGTGGATGCAGCGGTTCATCGCCGTGCGCACCAGCGGGCCGATGTACTTCTCCTCGACCGCGCGCTTGTTCTCGCCGTAGCGCGTCGAGTCGACGCCGTAGGCCATGGCCTGGTCCTGCAGGTCGCACTCGCCGCCCTGGTCGCAGATCGGGCAGTCGAGCGGGTGGTTGATGAGGAGGAACTCCATCACGCCCTCGCGCGCCTTCTTGACCATCGGCGTGTCGGTGAAGATCTCCGGCGGCTCGCCGTTGGGGCCGGGCCGGCAATCCTTCACCGCATAGGCGCAGGACGCGACGGGCTTGGGCGCGCCCTTCAGCTCGACGAGGCACATCCGGCAGTTGCCGGCGATCGACAGCCGCTCGTGGAAGCAGAAGCGCGGGATCTCCGCGCCGGCCGCCTCGCAGGCCTGGAGCACGGTGTAGTCGGCGGGACGTCGACCTCGGATCCCGTCGACGAGGACCTTGGTCATCGGTTCGCTCTCAGTCGCGTCGCGTCGCGAGATCGAGAACGGTCGCGCTCACTCGCGCTCGTCGCAGCTCAGTTCCGAGGATGCGCCGAGTCGACGCCTCCGAGGATCTCCAGGTTGACGCCATCGATCGCGGATCGAGCTTCGCTCACGCTCGATCGAGGCGATCGCTTCGTCGACCTGCGTCGAGCGCACGCAGGTCGACCTCGGGTCCGATTCGGCAATCTCGCTCGGGTCGCCCGCATCATTCATCACTCCGCCGCCATCGGCACCGGCCATCGGAATGCGGGTTGGCGCTGTACTGGTCGATGCGGCGTTCGATCTCGGGGCGGAAGTGGCGGATCAGGCCCTGGATCGGCCAGGCGGCCGCGTCGCCCAGCGCGCAGATCGTGTGGCCCTCGATCTGCTTGGTCACCTCGAGCAGCATGTCGATCTCGCGGCGTTGAGCGCGGCCCTCCGCCATGCGCAGCAACACACGCCACATCCAGCCCGATCCCTCGCGGCAGGGCGTGCACTGGCCGCAGCTCTCGTGCTTGTAGAAGTAGGAGATGCGGGTGATCGCCGCGACGATGTCGACCGACTTGTCGAGCACGATCACCGCCGCGGTGCCGAGGCCCGAGCCGAGAGGTCGCGCAGCGTGTCGAAGTCCATCTTGGCGTCGATGATCTGCTCGGCCGGCACCAGGGGCACCGACGAGCCGCCGGGGATCGAGCAGAGCAGGTTGTCCCAGCCGCCGCGCATGCCGCCGCAATGCCGGTCGATCAGTTCGCGGAAGGTGATGCCCATCTCCTCCTCGACGTTGCAGGGCTTGTTCACGTGGCCGGAGATGCAGAACAGTTTGGTGCCGGTGTTGTTCTTGCCCCCCAGCCCCGCGAACCACGCGCCGCCGCGCCGCAGGATGGTGCCGGCCACCGCGATCGACTCGACGTTGTTGACCGTGGTGGGGCAGCCGTAGAGGCCCATGTTGGCCGGGAACGGCGGCTTCAGCCGCGGCATCCCCTTCTTGCCCTCCAGGCTCTCGATGAGGGCCGTCTCCTCGCCGCAGATATAGGCGCCCGCGCCGTGGTGGACGTAGATGTCGAAGGGATAGCCGTGGACGTTGTCCTCGCCGACCAGATTCGCGGCGTAGGCCTCGTCCACCGCGCGCTGCAGCGCGTGCTTCTCGGCGACGTACTCGCCGCGCCGCGGATGAAATGCATGCAGCGCCCCATCGCGAAGCCAGGCGGCGCAGCCCTCGATCAGGAGGTGCGGGTCGTGCCGCATGATCTCCCGGTCCTTGCAGGTGCCGGGCTCGGACTCGTCGGCGTTGACGACGAGGTAGTGCGGGCGCCCGTCGGATTGCTTGGGCATGAACGACCACATCCAGCCGGTGCCCTCGCGGCACGGCGCACAGGCCGCGCCTCGTCGCGTAGAAATACCAGATGCGGCTGATCGCGCGGACGACGTCGATGTCGACTTGTCCATGACGATGACCGCCGCGGTGCCGAGGCAGGAGCCGACCGCCTTCAGCCCGTCGAAGTCCATCGGCGCGCCGGCACCAGCGGCACCGACGAGCCGCCGGGGATCACCGCGAGGAGATTGTCCCACCCCGCGGACCGCCGCGTGCTTCTCGATCAGCTCGCGGAAGCTGATGCTCATCGCCTCCTCGACCACGCACGGCTTGTCGACGTGGCCGCTGATCTGGAAGAGCTTGGTGCCCTTGTTGTTCTCGGCGCCGAAGCTCGCGAACCACTCCGCGCCGCGCGGCGCAGGATGGTCGGCGCGACGGCGATGCTCGACGTTGTTGACCGTCGTCGGGCAGCCGTAGAGGCCGGCGCCGGCGGGAAACGGCGGCTTGAGGCGCGGCTGGCCCTTCTTGCCCTCCAGGCTCTCCAGCATCGCGGTCTCCTCGCCGCAGATGTAGGCGCCGGCGCCGCGGTGGACGAAGACGTCGAAATCATAGCCCGACCCGCACGCGTTCTTGCCGATCAGCCCGGCGTCATAGGCCTCCTGCACCGCGGCGATTCGCGCAGCACCTCGCCTCGCGGATATATTCGCCGCGGATGTAGATGTAGGCGGCGCGCGCGCGCATCGCGAAGCCCGCGATCAGCGCACCCTCGATCAGTTTGTGCGGATCGTGACGGATGATCTCGCGGTCCTTGCCGGATCCCCGGCTCGGACTCGTCGGCGTTGATGACGAGGAAGTTGCGCGCGGTCCGGCTTCGGCTCCTGGGCATGAAGCCCCCGGCGCCGGTCCGCCCGCGCCGCCGCGCGCCGCGCAGCCCGACGCCGATCCGTCGATGATCGTCCTGCCCGCAGATCGAGCAGCGCCCTTCGTATCGTCCCAGTCGCCGCGCGCGCGCGCGCGCGTCGAGCCGGCCACGACTGGAAGCCGTAGAGGTTGGTGAAGATGCGGCCTTGTCAGCGGTCAGGCGGCTCCGCTCAGCGTCGGTCGGGCTCGCCTCGCCGCGCGCGCTCGATGCCCGCCGCCGTCGGCGCCGTCCGCCGCCGCCGCTCGCGTCTCCGCGTTGCGCCGCGATCGCCCGGACGCGCGCTCGCCGTCGTAATCGTGGGCGTCACCATCGCGCTCAGCGTGCGTCGTCGCCGCCGGCTCGGCTCGGACGCGTGCGGCCGGTCTGCGAGCCTCGGCGTCGGCCGCCGCCGCGGCGAGCGTCGTCCAGCAGCGGCGTGCGGTCGGCGTCGAGGTCCTCGTAATTGTCGTCGTTGATCTGCACCATCGGCGCGTTGGCGCAGGCGCCCAGGCACTCGACCTCGGTCAGCGTGAACAGGCCGTCGGGCGTGGCCGCGCCCGTGCCGCCCGGTTCTTGCAGGCGGCTTCACGTCGTCGAGCCGGCGCAGCATGCACGGCGTCGTCCGCACACCTGCACGTGGAGGCGGCCGACCGGCGCCAGGTTGAACATCGTGTAGAAGGTCGCGACCTCATCACGCGCATGTACGGGCGCCGATCTCTCGCGCGACATACTCGATCACCGGACGGGCAGCCAGCCCTGCGTCTGCGTCTCCTCGCGCCGACCTGCCGCTGCGCGAGGTCGAGCAAGGATCGAGGCCGACTGCTCGCGCCCGGCGGGATAGCGCGGCGAGGATCGCGCTGCGCTTCAGCGCGCGTCGTCAGGCGAACGCGCCCCAGCGCGCGGGTCTCGGCCTCGTCGGGGATGGTGGGGCGCGGCAGTTCCGCCGCGACTGCTCGGCTCGCTGCGCCGCGCAGCCAGCCGCCGTGGCTGCGCCGCGAAACCCGGCCGACCAGCGGACGGCCGACGCCCGGGCAGCCAACCGGGTACTTGTCGATCTGCCCCTGCGCCCACACCGCGTTCTCGCGGGTGAACGCGAACGGGTCGGGCTGCTCGGCGGCGGGGGCGCGGCGCGGCCATCGCCGCTTGCGGTTCGTGCCGTCCCTCAGCGGTCCACCTCGCCGAACACGATGTCGAGCGTGCCGAGCACGCAGGACACGTCGGCGAGCAGGTGGCCGCGGCACATCCAGTCCATCGCCTGCAGATGGGCGAAGCCCGGCGCGCGGATCTTGCAGCGGTAGGGTTTGTTGGTGCCGTCCGAGACCAGATAGACGCCGAACTCGCCCTTGGGCGCCTCGACCGCGGCGTAGACTTCGCCGGCCGGCACGTGGAACCCTTCGGTGTAGAGCTTGAAGTGGTGGATGAGCGCCTCCATCGAGCGCTTCATCTCGCGGCGCGGCGGCGGCGCGAACTTGCCGTCGAGCGCGGCGATCGGCCCCTGGCCGGCCGGCTCGCGCAGCTTGACGATGCACTGCTTCATGATCTTCACCGATTCCCGCATCTCCTCCATGCGGATGACCTGGCGGTCGTAGGTGTCGCCGTTGCGGCCCACGGGGATGTCGAACTCCATCTCCTCGTAGGCCTCGTAGGGCTGCGACTTGCGCAGGTCCCACGGGATGCCGGAGCCGCGCACCATCACGCCCGAGAAGCCCCAAGCCAGGGCCTCGTCCTGCGTGACGATGCCGATATCGACGTTGCGCTGCTTGAAGATGCGGTTGGACATGACGAGGTCGTCGAGGTCGTCGACCACCTTCAGGAACGGGTCGCAGAACGCCTCGATGTCGTCGATCAGCGCGGGCGGCAGATCCTGATGGACTCCGCCGGGGCGGAAGTAGTTGGCGTGGAGCCGCGCGCCGCTCGCGCGCTCGTAGAAGATCATCAGCTTCTCGCGCTCCTCGAACCCCCAGAGCGGGGGCGTGAGCGCGCCGACATCCATCGCCTGCGTGGTCACGTTGAGGAGATGCGAGAGCAGCCGCCCGATCTCGCAGTAGAGCGTGCGGATGAGTTGCGCCCGCCGCGGCACCTCGAGATGCCGAGCAGCTTCTCGACCGCGAGGCAGAAGGCGTGCTCCTGATTCATCGGCGAGACGTAGTCCAACCGGTCAAAATACGGCGTCGCCTGGAGGTAGGTCTTGTGCTCGATCAGCTTCTCGGTGCCACGATGGAGCAGGCCAATATGCGGGTCGACGCGCTCCACCACCTCGCCGTCGAGTTCGAGCACGAGCCGCAGCACGCCGTGCGCGGCCGGATGCTGCGGGCCGAAGTTGATCGCGAAGTTGCGGATGTTGTGACGTCGCCCTCGCTGGGGTGCGCGGGGTCGGTCGTCCAGCATCTTTCGATCGGGGGTCGAAGCGCGGTCGCCGGGTCGGCGATCCCTCTTCCGCGGTCGGATCAACGCGGCGTCGGTCGACCCCGTCTGGTTCTTCTCCGTCCTTCTCGGCGAGTTCCTTCAGCAGCCCTCGCGGGCTCGGCGGCCACCGCCAGCCGTGGCCGGCTTCGGCGATGTTCGCCGCGACCGGTCTCGGCCGGTGCTCGCGGCGTCTTCCTTGGCGCAGGGCGGAAACGGCCGCTGGCAGCCGTCCATCGTCATCGCGTCCTGCCAGCATGGCGGCTCGGCCTTGGCGATCTGGTCGGCGGTGAGCCGGCGTCTGCGCGCCCCATTGGCCTGAGGTCAGCATCGATTTCTTCTCGTCGCCCGGCAGCACGTAATCCGTGCCCTCCCACGGCGACAGGAAGTCGAAGTTGCGGAACTCCTGCGTGAGCTTGACCGGCTCGTAGACCACGCGCTGCTCGTCCTGGTCGTAGCGGACCTCGACGAAGCCGGTGAGCGGGAAGTCCTTGCGCAGCGGGTGGCCCTCGAAGCCGTAATCGGTCAGCATCCGCCGCAGGTCCGGGTGGCCCGAGAACAGCACGCCGTAGAGGTCGTAGGCCTCGCGCTCGTACCAGTCGGCGGCCGGGAACAGCCCGGTCCGAGGGCACCGGCGTGTCCTCGTCGGTCGCACCTGGACGCGGATGCGCGGTGGTTGTGGTCGCAGCGAGGCAGGTGGTAGACGACCTCGAACCGCTCCGGCCGCTCGGGATAGTCGACCCCGGCGATCTCCATGAGCTGCTGGAACTCGCAGGCCGGTCGTCGCGCAGTAGGTCGCGCAGACGATGTCCGAGTGGCCGACGGCGAGCGTCGCTCGCACGCGCTCACCGCTCGCCGACCCCGCCGGCCGAGTCGCCCGGCGATGCGCGCCCGCCCAGCGCCGCGCGCCCGCACCTCGAGGTTCGCGCAGTCTCGTGCCGTTGAGGTCGGCGGCGTAGGCCGGCCGGGTGCCCTCACCGCTCGATCGTGCCGGTGCGGCGGATCTTGCGCTGCAGGAGCAGCACCCCGTAGAGCAGCGCCTCCGCGGTCGGCGGGCAGCCCGGCACGTAGATGTCGACCGGCACGACGCGGTCGCAGCCGCGCACCACCGAGTAGGAGTAGTGGTAGTAGCCGCCGCCGTTGGCGCAACTCCCCATCGAGATGACGTAGCGCGGCTCGGGCATCTGGTCGTAGACCTTGCGCAGGGCGGGCGCCATCTTGTTGGTCAGTGTGCCGGCCACGATCATCACGTCCGACTGGCGCGGTGAAGCGCGCGGCGCGCGCCGAACCGCTCCAGGTCGTAGCGCGGCATGTTGACGTGGATCATCTCGACGGCGCAGCAGGCGAGCCCGAAGGTCATCCACATCAGCGAGCCG
Source organism: Aegle marmelos (assembly GCA_030449875.1). Classification (NCBI taxonomy): domain Eukaryota; kingdom Viridiplantae; phylum Streptophyta; class Magnoliopsida; order Sapindales; family Rutaceae; genus Aegle; species Aegle marmelos. Next base: position 46,622 of record JASUUL010000098.1, read on the forward strand.
GTGCGCGCCCACTGAACAGCTCCTCGGTCGAGGTGACCAGGAAGCCCTTGTCGGTCAGCTCGCCGTTCAGGCTGTCGAAGAAGCCCTGGTCGGTCGCGGGACCCGCGCGGCGCGATCGCGGTCGCGCCGGCGGTTGGAATCAGGGCCATCCGGGCCGGGGTAAGCCTCTACTCCCATTCCAGCGCTCCCTTCTTCCATGCGTAGACGAGGCCGAGCGCCAGCTCGCCGATGAAGATCATCATCGACCAGGCCGTCCAGCCGAGCGAGAACACGCTCACCGCCCACGGAAACAGGAACGCCGCCTCGAGATCGAAGATGATGAAGAGGATCGCCACCAGGTAGAAGCGCACGTCGAACTGGCTGCGGCTGTCCTCGAACGCGGGGAAGCCGCACTCATATTCGCTCAACTTCTCCGGCGTGGGCTTGTAGGCGCCCGTCAGCCGCGACACGGCCATCGGCAGGAACACGAAGGCCGACGACAGGACGAGCGCTACGCCCAGGAACATAAGGATCGGCAGATATTGCGACAGGTCGACCAAGAGGGTTCTCGACGGCGCGAACGGAACGGGGCCGCTCTAGGCGCTGGGCCGGCAAGGCGTTGGAGGGGTGAGAATGACTCGCAACAGGTCCGCTGAAGGGAGGGAGAACCCGCGGAAAGCGGGGTCAACTTTCTTTACGGGCGCCAGAGAAGCTGGACCCCGGCTCTCCCGCGGGGTGACGACAGGGAGGTCAGCGCAGCGCGCGCCGGCGACGAGCTTGTGGAGGCGGGTGTGGAGGCCGTCGTTGGCGGCGAGGAACTCGCTCCGCTCCATCGACTTGTCGCCACCCCGATAGTCGGTGACGAAGCCGCCCGCCTCGCGCACCAGCAGCACGCCGGTGGCGACGTCCCACGGCTTGAGCCCACTCTCCCAGAAGCCGTCGAACCGCCCCGCCGCGACCCAGGCGAGGTCGAGCGCGGCCGAGCCGAAGCGGCGGATGCCGGCCACCTGCGGGCGCCACCGCGCCGAAGATGCGGCTCCACTGCGCGAAGTCGCCATGGCCGCGGAACGGAATGCCGGTGGCGATCAGCGCGTCGCCCGGGTCGCGCCGCGCCGACACGCGCAGCCGCCGGTCGTGCAGCCACGCCCCGCGCCCCTTCTCGGCCCAGAAGCTCTCGTCGGTCAGCGGCTGGTAGACGAGGCCGGTGGTGATCTCGCGCTTGCCGTTCGGCAGCGGCTCCTCGACCGCGATCGAGATCGCGAAGTGCGGGATGCCGTGGAGGAAGTTGGTGGTGCCGTCGAGCGGATCGATGATGAAGCGCGGCTTGGACGGATCGCCCGCGATCTCGCCGCGCTCCTCCATCAGTCGGGCCGCGCCGAAGCCCCAGTCGGGCGCGTCCGCCATCGACACGCAGTTCCTCGAACAGCGTCTGCTCGCGCGCGGCGGTCGGCGCGGCGCGGTCCATGACGGTGATGAGGCCGAAACGGCATCGGCCGGGCCCTTGCGGCTGACCTGCAGCTGCTGGACCTCGTTGAAGTCGCGGCGTAGGCGCGAGGGCGCGTCGCCAGCTCGACCGCGCGGCGCGCGGCGATGACGGTGCGGCGAGGCCGGAATGGGCGGGGATTGCCGTAGAGGCAGAGGAACAGGCCGTTCTTGGTCCTGCGGACTTCCTTGCCGTTCAGCGGCTGACCAGCAGGCTGAGCGTGTCGGACGCGGCGCGCAGCTGCTCCGCCGTCGGCTGCGCCCGCGTCGTTGGCGGGCGCAGGTCTTCGCCCGCCGCGCCGGGCGTCAGCGCGACCAGCGCCGAAGGCCGGCGCGAGCTTAGTCGGCGCGCGGACGTACGTCCCCTCGTACACGTCGACCACGATCCGCGTCCCGCTCGCGATATGCGGCGGCACCATCACGCGCACGCCGTTGTCGAGCACCGCGGGCTTGTAGCTGGACGAGGCGGTCTGGCCCTTCACCACCGCGTCCGCCTCGACGATGGTCGCCTCGACCTGGTTGGGCAGCTGCACCGAGATCGGCGCTCGTCGTGCAGAGCTCCATCACCACGTCCATGCCGTCCTGAAGGAAGGCGGCCGCATCGCCGAGCAGGTCGCGCGGCAGCGTCACCTGGTCATAGGTGTCCTTGTCCATGAAGACGAGGCTCTCGCCATCGGCGAAGAGGAACTGGAAGTCCTTGGTATCAAGCCGCACGCGCTCCACCGTCTCGGCCGAGCGGAAGCGGACGTTGTTCTTGCGGCCGTCGCGCAGGTTCTTCAGCTCGACCTGCATGTACGCGCCGCCCTTGCCCGGCTGCGTGTGCTGGATCTTCACGGCGCGCCAGATGCCGCCCTCGTACTCGATGATGTTGCCGGGACGGATGTCCACGCCGGAGATCTTCATGGGGGTGTCCCGCTGGAAAGAGCTGGCGCCGCGAGGGCGCCGGATGGCGCGCGATTAGCGGGCGGCGTCGCTTCCGGCAAGAAGCGGGTACGGGTTGACCGGTCCTCGCCCTGCCACCAGCGGTCGCCGGGCGCCATCCGGCTGAGGCCGAAGTGGAGGTGGTGTTGCCGGGGCCGGCGTTGCCGGTGTCGCCGACGATAGCCGAGCGCTCGCCCGGCGCGCACCGCGCTGCCCTCGGCACCCCGGCGCGTAGCCGGCGAGGTGGGCGTAATAGTAGCTCCAGCGCCGTCGGGCGAGCGGACGTAGAGCGTGGTGCCGCCCGCCGCCGCTGACGGAACAGCTTCTCCACCGTGCCCGCCGCCGCGGCCACGACCGGCGTGCCGCCCGGCGCCATGATGTCGATGCCGTGGTGGGCGCGCGTGCCGCCGCCGCGCGCGTCGCCCCAGCTGTCGCGGAGCGCGCCGCGCGGGTAGCCGGCGACCGGGACGGTGAGCCGCCCGGGCGCGGCGCGATCGGCGCCGGCGACCGACGCGCCGGGCGCTCGATGCGGCCGAAGGTGAGCAGCGACGCCAGAAGCCGCCGACCACCAGCACGATCAGCAGCGCCAGGATCGTCCAGCCGAGCTTCGTCATCGCTCACGCCTGGAGATCACCGGCGGCGTGCCCTTCACCATCAGCGCCACCCGCGCCGCGTCCCAGTTGGTGAGCCTGACGCAGCCGTTGGCTCTCCGGGCGACGCCGATGTTCTGGGCTCGGACGTGCCGTGGATGCCGTAATGCTCCTTCGACAGGTCGAGCCAGACGACACCGACCGGCCCGTTGGGGCCGGGCGGGATGACCTCGCCTTCTCGTTCTTGTCGCGTCCCAGAACCCTTCGGGATCTTGGGGTTCATCTTCCAGTCGGGGTTGGGCGAGACGTGGAGCACCTTCCAGCGTTGCCGAGCGGCAGCGGGATCGCGCGCCGAGCCCATGGTGGCGGTGAACTGCGCCGAGCAGCGGTCCTGCGCGTCGAGCACGCGCAGCACACCCGCGACTTGTCGACCACGATGCCTCGCCGCCTGGGCTCGGCGCGCTGACGTTCAGCCCGGCAGGTGGCACGCCACTGCGGCGTGGCGTCGGCAGGATAGGCGCGCGAGGACGGGAGCGAGTTGGGGACGATCAGCCGAGTGCCGGGTGCGACGCGGCCAACGCCGGGGTTGAGCGCGACCAGCACCGCGGGCGTGGGGTGGAACATCTCGGCCAGCTTCTCCAGCGCGGGCGTAGCCAGCCGGGGAGCTTGGCCTGTTCGGCATAGTCCTTCGGCATCGGATTGACGAAGGGGCCGGTGAAGGCGGAGCGGTCGAGCGTCACCTGGATCGCCGGGCGGGCGGCGCGATAGGGGTAGAGCGCGCGCAGCGTCGCCTGGTCGGGCTTGCCCGTCTCGGCAGGCCGCGGCTCTCCTGGAAAGCCGCGCAAGCGCGTTCTTGAGCGAGTTGCCGCCCGCCGCCCGTCGAGCACGCCGGGCCGAAGCCGAGCTTGTCCAGGATGACCTGGACGTGGGCAGGTCGTCGGTCGACCGGTTCACGCGGCTGCTTCGCGCGGGCGCCTGCGCGCTGGCCGGGTCGCCGCCGCCACGATGCCGAGCGCCGCTGCCTTCCACATGATCGATCCCCCTTCACTGATACGGTGAGGGAAGAACGGGTCGGCGGCGGTTGTTTCCCGCCGGAACTAGCCGCGCGCCAGCACGTCGGCGAGGGCGCGCACCGCCGCCGCCTCGTCGCTGCCCCACACGGCGTGGCTAACCGCGAGGAAGTCCGCGCCGGCGGCGACCAGCGGCGCGGCGTTGTCGGGCGTGATGCCGCCGATGGCGACGCTGGGCAGCTCGAAGAGGGTCGCCCACCAGGAGAGGATCACCGGTTCCGGGCGGTGGCGCACCTCCTTGGTGGAGGTGGGATAGAAGCTGCCGAAGGCGACGTAGTCGGCGCCCGCCTCCCCCGCCTCCATCGCCAGGTGGCGGCTGTCGTGGCAGGTGACGCCGACCTGCGCGCCGGGCCGAGCGCGCGCGCGCCTCGCGCGGGTCGCCGTCGTCCTGGCCCAGGTGGACGCCGTCGGCGCCGAGGCGCTTGGCGAGGCGATGCTGAATCGTTGACGATGAAGGCGACCTCGCGGTCGGCGCAGAGGCGCTGCAGCGGCTCGGCGAGCTTGGCGGCGGCGTGCTGGTCGACGTCCTTCACGCGGAACTGGAAGGCGGCGACCGGGCCGGCGTCGAGCGCGCGTCGAAAGCGCCGGGCGAGCGGGAGACGGGAAGGCACGGCGGCGGCGGTCACGTCGAGCGGCGAGATGAGGTAGAGCTGGGGAATCAATCATCGCGCGACGAAGGCCCCACGCCGGCGCTAAGCCGTCGCGGGCCGAGCCGGGCCGAGCGGTCATCGTCAACCCGGCGGCGAGCAGCCCGCCGCCGCAAAGACCAGCCGCGCCGCCGGGGTCCGAAGCCAGGAAACCACGCCCCGCCGGGCAAGCGCCGCCCGCCTCTACCGCGACGCGGCGCAAGTCGGCCTCCAATCAATCAGTGGGAAAGGAGAAGGTCGGCGGGACGACACGACGGTCGCGGTGGGCGCGGCGAGCGGCGCGGGCGCCGACGCCGGCTCGACGCCCAAGCCGGCCCCACCGCCGCGGCGCGCCAGCGCCGCGCCGGGACCGGCGAGAACACGATCCCGACAAGGACTGAGACGCGCGGCCGGCGTCAGCCGGCCGGCACCGCGTAGTCGAAGCCGGTCGCCGACCAAGCCTCGCGGCCGGCGACGGGTGCGGGGAGGCGGCGGCGGTGGCGGGGCGTTGCCGCTTCCAGTCGTCACCACGTCATAGGTGACGCGCTCCGGGGCCCAAGCCCGGCTCGCAAGCGCAGCACACGCCGCATGCCGAGCCGCGCGCAATCCTCGGCTTCGGCCTTGGCGAGCAGCGCGGCGCCCGCCTCGCCCTGCGACGCCGGTTGAAGTGCCGAGGTTGGGGCCGTCGACCACCGCGGGCAGCACGGTGGAGATCACGTCAGGGCGGTCGGCAAAACGTGACCGTCACCGCGACGGTGGCGGGCGGTCTCGCCGCGGTCGGGCGATCCTCGCCGGCGCTGCGCGCTGCGCGGCTCGGCTGCACGCTGATCTGCTCGGTGCGCAAGAAGGGTCACACCCGGCCTTGCGCACGGCGGCAGCGACCGCCCAGTTGGCAAGTCGCTTTGGCCGCCGGGTGACCATCGCGTGACGAAGCGTCACGAGACGCGCGCCTCGCCCGACGCCTGTACCTGGGCAGCGTCTCGCCGGGCTGGAGCAGCGCCCGGCGTTGCGACGGCGGCGGCGGCGCCGGCCGCAGCGCGGCGGCGAGGGCGAGCGTCACCATCCGCTCGGCTTGCCCTTGTTCTGACGGTCCAGCCACTTCTTGAGCGGCGCGAAATAGGCGACCATCGCCCGGCCAGACATCTCGCGCTTGCCGGTCATCACCTGGAGCGCGTCGGGCCAGGGCTTCGACTGGCCCATCTCCAGCATCGCGTTGAGCCGGGTGCCGACCTCCTTGTTGTTGTAGAAGGAGCAGCGGTGGAGCGGCCCCTTCCACCCCGCCTGGCGGCACGCCGCCTCGTAGAACTGGAACTGGAGCACGCGAGCCAGGAAGTAGCGGGCGTACGGCGTGCTGGCGGGGATGTGGTACTTGGCGCCCGGATCGAACCTGCGTCTCGTCGCGCGCGCACCGGCGGGGCGATGCCCTGGTACTGGAGGCGCAGCGTCCCAGCCGCCTGGTAGCCGCCCGGCGCGATCGCGCCCGAGTAGACGCCCCAGCGATACTTATCGATGAGGAGGCCGAAGGGCAGGAAGGCGACCTTGTCCATCGCCTGGCGCAGCAGCAGGCCGATGTCCTTGTCGGCGCTCGGCACCTGGCCTGGATCGAGCAGGTTGATCTTCACCAGGTAGTCGGGCGTGATCGACAGCGCGACGAAGTCGCCGATCGCCTCGTGGAAGCCGTCGTTGGCGCCGTTCTTGTAGAGGAACGGCTGCCGGTTGTAGGCGCGCTGATAGTAATTGTGCCCCAGCTCGTGGTGGATGGTGACGAAGTCATCGGCGTTCACCTTGGTGCACATCTTGATGCGCAGGTCGTCGACGTTGTCGATGTCCCAGGCACTGGCGTGGCACACCACCTCGCGGTCCGCCGGCTTCACGATCTGCGAGCGCTCCCAGAAGGTCTTCGGTAGCGGCGCGAAGCCCAGCGAGGAGTAGAAGCCCTCCCCGATGCGGACCATCTTGGTGGGATCGTCGCCGCGCGCCTTCAGCAGCTCGCCGATGTCGTAGCCGACGTCGCCCGTTCCAGCGGGCGCGACCACGTCGTAGATGTTGCCCCACTCCTGCGCCCACATGTTGCCGAGCAGGTCGGCGCGGATCGGGCCGGTCTTCGCCTGCACCGCGTCGCCGTACTTCTCGTTGAGCTTCCAGCGGACGTAGGTGTGGAGCGACTGGTAGAGCGGCTCCACCTCCTTCCACAGCTTGTCGGTGAGCGCGGCGAACTGCGTCGGCGACATGTCGTAGCCCCGCGCCACAGCGCGCCGGTGTCGGCGAAGCCCAGCTCCTTGGCGCGCCCTCGTTCTCCAGCGCGACCGCTTGGCGAAGTCGCGCGCATCGGCGCGCCGACATTGTCGTGCCAGCTGGTCCACATCTCCTTCAGCTTGGCGGGATCGCGCCCTCGCCCATCGCCGCCTCGATGTCGGAGCCGTTGATCGGCTTGCCGTCGAGCGTGCCGCGCCCTTGCCGTAGGCGGACGACATCTTGGTCACCAGCGTCGCGAGCTCGTCCGCCGCGCCCGGGCGCGCCGGGGCCGGCAGGGTGATGCCGCCACCAGCAGGTCGAGCTTGCGCTCGTGTCGGGCGAGAGCCGGTGCAGGCGGCGAAGGCGCGGCCTCGGTGGCGAGCTTCACCTGCAGCTCGGTCATAGCGCGCGCCGCGGCGGCGGCGAGCGCGTCCGTGTCGTCGGTGATGTAGGTGGCGTTGACCCAGCTGATCTGCTGCGTCGGCACGGAGAGGTCGGCGAGCTGCTTCTCGGCCTGCGGCGACGAAGGCGTCGGCCTGCGCGGCGGGTGACGGCGGCGGGCGCGGGGCGCGGCGGTCTGGGCGAGCGCGCGGGGTGGCGAGCGCGTGCCGAGCGCGAGCAGCGCCAGCGTGGTGCGGATCATCGGGAGCCTCATCGAACGAAGGATGAGGCGGACGATGCGACCCGTCCGCGCGGCGGTCAAGCGGCGAGGAAGTCGGCGATGGCGCGGCCGAGCTCGGGCTTCACCACCGCGCTCATGTGACCGCCGGGGGTTTGCACCAGCGTGGCGTCTGGGAGCGCGGCGGCGAGGTCGGCGGCGCTGCCGTTGTCGAAATCCTCCTCGCCCGCCACCACGAGGGTCGGCTGGTCGATCGCCCGGCGAGCGCCTCGGCGGCGTGTCGACGAAGGTGTCGAGGACGCCGAGCAGCGCCTGCGGATCGCCCCGGTGGTCTTGAGGAACGCCTCGGCCAGCCACTCGGGCGAGCCCTGCGGTCGGCTGCCGAGATTGGTCAGGATGTTGGCGGAAGTGGCGACGCGGCGGTCGGTGTGGGTCAGCCCTCCAGCCCCATGCCGGCGAAGATCACCTTGCCGGGCGTCGCGCCGGCCGCCAGCATCCCGCGCCGTGGTGCGCGCGCCGAGCGAGTAGCCGCCGAGGTCGTAGTCGGTGAGGCCGAGGTGCTCGACCAGGCCAGCGCATCCTCGGTCAGCGCGCCGGGCGGATAGGCGGCCGGCTCGTGCGGCGCGCGCTGGCGCCGTGGGCGCGCAGGTCCGGCATGATGACGCGGAAGCCCTTGGCGGCGATCGCGGCGGCGTGGCCGTAGCGGATCCAGTTGGTGAAGGCGTCGAGAAATAGCCGTGGATGAGGACGACCGGACGCCCCTCCCCACCTCGCGCCAGGCGAGGCGGGCGCCGTCGAAGCCGTCGAAGAAGCGCGGCTCAGGCGGCGGGGGCTCGGCACCGGCGTCCTTCCAGCGCTGGTCGACGTTCTCGTTCTCGTCGCTGCGCATCCGCGGCAGGTCGCTGGCGTGTCGAGCCACGCCTCGTGCATGCTCTCGACGCCGTAGTTCATGGTCGGGCGGAAGCGGCCGGGATCGTCGAACGCGCCGACGTCAGGTCGATCGTCGTCGCCTCCGAGGAAGGCGAAGCCGAGCGGCGTGCCGCAGGCGCCGCGCAGAACGGGCGGTGCGCGATCGGCGAGGAGCGGTACCAGGTCGGCTCGCCCCCCACGTCAGCCGTCGCGGCGGCACGTTCTTGAAGGCGTCGAGACGCCGCCGGTCGCGCGCTGGCACATGCGGCAGTGGCACAGGATCGCGTCGTCGTCCTCGATCGTCGCGGTGAAGCGCACCGCGCCGCACTGGCAGCCGCCGGAAACCTGCTCACCATCATGCTCCTGGCCATCCTAGCGCCGGAAGTTGCCAAAGGTTGCGCCGAACGCGTTGTCCGCATGGCAGCTTGCACTGCCTAATATAAGCGTGCTTATTATCTGCCTCGGCATGTCAGACAGTTTCGGGTTCCTGCTGAGCGATACCTCGCGTCTGCTGCGGCGGCGCTTCGACGAGCGCGCGCGCGCATTCGGGGCGACGCGGACGCAGTGGAAGGCGCTGCTGGGGATCAGCCGGCGCGAGGGCATCAACCAGGGCGCGTTGGCGACGCTGTTGGAAGTGGAGCCGATCACGCTCTGCCGGCTGATCGATCGGATGGAGGAAGCCGGCATGGTAGAGCGCCGCCGCGATCCGGGCGATCGGCGCGCTGGCAGCTGTTCCTGACCGCAAGGCCAAGCCGATCCTGGCGCAGATGCGCGTCGTCGCCGACGAGCTGACCGCCCAGGCGCTGGACGGCCTTTCCGCCGACGATGTGGCGATGGTGAGCGCCGCGCTGGAGCGCATCCGCGACAATCTGAACCAGGTGCCACAGGAGGCCGCCAATGGCTGACGCCGATCCGCAGCGCCCGCTCGTCGCCGACGAGGAGATCGAGGTGGCGATCAACGGCCCGCCGAGGATTCGCGCAGCCGGCCAAGCCGAAGCGGCGCTGGCTGCGCCTGGCGCTGATGCTCGGCGTGCCGCTGCTGATCGCGGCGGTGGGGGCGTATTTCTACCTGACCTCCGGGCGGTTCGTCTCGACCGACAACGCCTATGTCCAGCAGGACATGGTCTCGATCAGCCCCGACGTGTCGGGCCGGATCGTGGCGGTGAACGTGCGCGAGAACCAGCGGGTGAAGGCGGGCGACGTGCTGTTCCGGATCGACCCCGAGCCGTACCGCATCGCGCTGGCGCAGGCGACGCCGATGTCGCCGCGGCGCGCGTCGAGGTGGCGACGCTGGCGACCGACGCCGGCGGCGCCGCGGCCGATCGCCGCCAGCGCGCGGCCGACATCCAGCTGGCGCAGGTGACCTACCGACCGGCAGGCGCGCTGATGAAGCGCGGCTTCACCACGCGCGCGTCGCTCGACGCGGCGACGCAGGAGGTCGGCGCGGCGCGCGCGCAATCTGGCGACGGCGCAGGCGGCGGCGGCGAAGGCGCGCGAGCAGGTCGGCCGGGCGGCGGCGGCGGCAGCCGGCGGCGGTGCAGGTCGCGCTCGCCAAGCGCGCCAAGGCGGCGTTCGACCTCGGCCGCACCGTCGGCGCGCGCCGAAGGACGGCATCGTCAGCCAGACCAGCCGGCTGCAGGTCGGCAACATCACGCCGTCCGGCGTGCCCGGCGCTGAGCCTGGTGGTGAGCCAGCGGGCGTGGGTGGAGGCGAACTACAAGGAGACCGACCTCGACCACATGCGCGTCGGCCAACCCGCCGAGATCGAGCTCGACGCCTACCCCGACCTCAAGATCCACGGCCGCGTACAGTCGATTGGCGCGGGCACGGGCAGCGAGTTCTCGGTGCTGCCGGCGCAGAACGCCAACGGCAACTGGGTCAAGGTGACGCAGCGCGTGCCGGTGCGGGTCGCGATCGACGGCACCCCGCCGCGCGAGATGATCGCGGGGCTCTCCGCCGACGTGTCGGTCGACACGGGGAGCGGTGATGGCTCGAGAACGCCCGGCCTGGCCGTGCCGGGGACGGTGCGTCCGGCGAACGCCAGCCAACCGCCCGGGCTGCTGACGTCGGCGTCATGGGGCTCGATCGGTGGATCCTCGACACCACCATCGCCAACGTCGCGCTGCCGCACATGCAGGCGGCGCTCGTGGCGACCGCCGCCGATCACCTGGGTGCTGACCAGCTACATCGTCGCCGGATCGCGCCGGCGACCGGCTGGCGACCCCGACCCGGCAGCCGCGCTGCTCCGCGACTCGCAATCGCGGCTGCGTGACGCGTCGGCGTGATGGGGGCGATGATCATGCAGATCCTCGACACTTCACCATCGCCAACGTCGCGCTGCCGCACATGCAGACCAGCTCGGCGCGACGGCCGACACGATCAGGCCGTGGGTGCTGACCAGCTACATCGTCGCGACCGCGATCGCGCTGCCGGCGACGGCTGGCTGACCGGATTACGGCTGGGGAGCCGCAACCTGTTCCTGATCGCGGTCGGCGGCTTCGTCATCCTCGCCTCGATGGCGTGCGGCACCGCGGTCAGCCTGAGGAGATGGTGCGTCTTCCGCGTCTTCCAGGGCATCTTCGCGCGGCCTTCATCAACCCGCTGAGCCAGACGGCGATGCTCGACATCAACCCGCCGACGCGCCGCCAAGGCGATGGCGGTGTGGGGCATGGGGTGATGGTCGGCCGATCATGTTCGGCCCGGTGCTCGGCGGTGGCTGACCGGAGAGCTACAACTGGCGCTGGGTGTTCTACGTCAACGTGCCGCCGATGTCGGCATCGCTGACCTTCGCCATCCTGTGGTTCCTGCTGCCGTCGCGCGGCGTCGGCGGCGCGCAGCTTCGACTTGACCGGCTTCATCCTGCTCGGCATCGCGCGTCGCGGCGTTCCAGCTGATGCTCGATCGCGGCCAGACGCGAGGATTGGTTCGACAGCTGGGAGATCGTGATCGAGGGCTGGTGGCGCTGGCGGCGGCGTGGATGGCGGTGGTCCACTTCGCGACCGCCAAGGCGCCGCTGTTCGACCGCGCGCTGTTCGCAACCGCAACCTCGTCACCGGCATGTTCTTCATCGTGGTGTCGGCATCTCGCACGTCCATGACCGATGGCGCCGATGCTGCAGAACCTGTTCGGCTATCCGGTGGTCGACACCGGCTGCAGAACCTCGGCGTTCGGCTATCCGGCTGGTCGACACCGGGTCGATGACGGGATCCGCGCGGGGTGGGCGTGCCTCGCTCGGATTCACCATGAATGGGCTGGCGTGGTGATCACCACCGGGTTCATCCAGGGGCTGGGAGGTCGACGCCTCAACGCGCCTCGCCTTGACGCTGGATCGCTATCGACCGGGCTGGTCAACCGACGCGCTCGGCCGCCAGTCGGTCGCTGCGCGATGACGGCTGCGCTTCTCGCGCGAACATGGACCAGCCACGCCGGTGATCACGTGACCGGGACGATCATCCAGCTCGATTGGGGCTCGACCGGCTCGGGGCGTCGTGTTCATTCATGAGCGGCGATGATCGCCCGCCTCGACGATTTCGCGACTGATGGCTGGACGGCGCGCTACCTCACCGCCGGGGCGAGATGCGTGCACTGGAATGAGCGTGGTCAACCTGCTTTCCGCGTCGATCGGGACGAGTCGGCCGGCATCCGATGGTGACGGTGCTGCTCGCCCGCAACAGCCAGACCAGCCACGCGTCGACGATCTCGCGCAGCATCGTGACGCAGGGCGAGGCGTGCTCGCCAGTCGGCTCGTCCGATCAGCGCCGCGCCTCGATCGCTCCAGGTCTCGGCACCGGCGCACCACGCGGCGCGTCGTTCGTCGAGGCCATGGTAGCGATCCGCGCGAAGCCGTCACCGTATCGTCCAGGCCGCGATGATCGCCTATATCGACGATCGCCAACCTGCGCACCAACTCGATGGCCGATCTTCGCTCGATCGCGCGTGCCGCCGCTGGATGGTCGCGATCTGCTGTCGCTAAAGAAGACGTCCAAGGGGACCACGCGCTCCGCCGATGGCGACGTGCGATGGCAGGCGTAAACCGGCGGCAGCGTGTATCGCTCGCCGTCGCCCGCGACGGCCGGCCTCGGTGCTATCGCCATCGCCGCCTTCTGCAGGTGACGGCGGCCGAGCAGCTCGGCGATCTGCACCGCGTTGAGCGCCGCGCCCTTGCGCAGGTTGTCGCTGACGCACCACAGCGACAGGCCGTTCTCGACGGTCGGGTCGTCGCGGACGCGGCTGACGTAGGTCGCGTCGTCGCCCGCGCTCTCGATCGGCGTGACGTATCCGCCGTCCTCGCGCTTGTCGACGAGCATGACGCCGGGCGCCTCACGCAAAATCTTCTGCGCAGTCTCGGCGTCGATCTCGTCGCTCGAACTCGACGTTCACCGATTCCGCGTGACCGATGAAGACCGGCACGCGCACGGCGGTCGCCGTGAGCTTGATCTTGGGATCGAGCATCTTCTTGGTCTCGGCGACCATCTTCCACTCCTCCTTGGTCGATCCGTCCTCGAGGAAGCTGTCGATGTGCGGGATGACGTTGAAGGCGATCTGCTTGGTGAACTTCTGCGGCGTGGGCTGGTCGCCGACGAAGATGTCGCGGCTCTGCTCGAACAGCTCGTCCATGCCCGTCTTGCCCGCGCCGGAGACCGACTGGTAGGTCGAGACCACCACGCGCTTGATCGTCGCCGCCTCGTGCAGCGGCTTCAGCGCCACCACCATCTGCGCGGTCGAGCAGTTCGGGTTGGCGATGATGTTCTTCGCGCGATAGCCGGCGATCGCGTCGGCGTTCACCTCCGGCACGATCAGCGGCACGTCCGGGTCCATGCGATAGAGCGACGAATTGTCGATGACGGTGCAGCCCGCGGCGGCGAACTTCGGCGCGTAGACGCGGGTCGCCTCGCTGCCGATGGCGAACAGCGCCATGTCCCAGCCGGCGGGATCGAAATGCTCGATGTTCTGGATCTTGAGCATGCGGCCGGTCTCGCCATACTCGATCTCGTCGCCCTGGCTGCGCGAGGAGGCGAGCACGGCGATCTCGTCGGCGGGAAATTCGCGCTCGGCGAGGATGTTGACCATCTCGCGCCCGACATTGCCCGACGCGCCCGCGACGACGACCTTCCATAACCCATGTCCTATCCCACCGCTCACCCCGCGCGCCGCTATGAGCTGGACCCCGGCTCAAGGCCGGGGTGACGAGGAGGGCTTGCTTGTTCTTCACCTCGCGGTCGAGGAAGTCGAGGATGGTGCCCCACAGGTGCTCGCGACACGCCCGGGCCGCCGACGCGGTGGGTGTTGCCGGGATAGAGCATCATCTCGAAGGGCGTGTCGGACTCCTGCAGCTCGGCGATGGCCTTGAGGCTGTTGTCGAGGAAGACGTTGTCGTCGCTCATGCCGTGGATCAGCAGCAGCGGGTCCTTGATCTTCGCGCGTCGGCCCAGCTGCGCCGGACGCGAATAGCTCTTCGGGTCCTTGTTCGGATCGCCCAGATACCGCTCGGTATAGTGGGTGTCGTAAAGCTGCCACTCGGTGACCGGCGCGCCCGAGACGGCCGCGGCGTAGACGCCTGGGGTCTTCTCCAGCATCTTGAGGCTCATGTAGCCGCCGTACGACCAGCCATAGGTCGCGACCTTGGACGCATCCACGAAGGGCAGCGACTTGAGATAGTTCGCCCCGGCGAGCTGGTCCTCGACCTCCACCGTGCCCATCGCGTGGTAGATCTGGTCCTCGAACGCCTTCCCGCGATTGTAGGAGCCGCGGTTGTCGATCTGGAAGAAGATCCAGCCCTGGTCGACGAGATACTGCGACAAGGCGGGCTGCCACCCGCGGGTGACCTGCTGCCCGGTGCCAGGGCCGCCATAGTGCTGAAAGAAGACGGGATACTTCTTGCCCGGCTCGAGCGGTGGGGTGATCATCTCGTAGTAGAGGGTCGAGCCGTCCTTCGCCTTCAACGTGCCGAACCGGGTCGGGCGGTGGTGCGCGAGGTACGGCTGATAGGGGTGACCGGCGATGATGCGGTTCTCGTTGATCCAGGACAGGCGCTTGCCGTCGGCGTCGGCGAGGTAGGTCTGCGGTGGCTGGCTGTCGCTGGAGCGCGACACGATGAGGCGGGTGGCGGCGGCGTCCATCGGCGCGCTGTTCTCGAAGCCGCGCTCGGTCAGGCGGGTCAGGACGTTGGGACGCGCGAAGTCGACCGAGTAGACCTGCTTCTCCAGCACGTCGTCCTTCAGCGCCTTGAACCAGATGCGGCCCTTCGCCTCGTCGACGCCGACGAGGTCGAGCACGACCCAGGCGCCGCTGGTCAGCGCGGTCCACTTGCCGTCCTTGAAGCGGTAGAGGTGGCGGAAGCCGGTGCGCTCGGACGACCAGATCAGGCTGCCGTCGGGCATGACGTGATAGGCGTCGGAGAGGTTCAGCCAGCTCCTCGCCTTGGACTTCTCGGTAAACAGCACGCGCGACTTGCCGGTGGCGGGATCGACCGCCAGCATGTCGAGCGTCTTCTGGTCGCGCGCTCTGGCGCTGGACGAGCAGGGTCTTGCCGTCGCGGCTCCAGTCGACGCGGGCAAGGTAGATGTCGGAATCGCTGCCGAGGTCGACCTTCACGCGCGCGCCGTCGAGCGAGACGACGTGGAGCTCGACCAGCACGTTGGGGGTGCCGGCGGCGGGATAGCGCTGCTCGTAGGTCTGGTGCCGGTGGCGCCGATCGCGGCGCGGGTGAAGACCTTCACCGGCGCCTCGTCGAAGCGCTCGACCGCGACGCGCGCTCGTCGGGGGACCACCAGTAGCCGGTGCGGCGGTCCATCTCCTCCTGCGCGACGAACTCCGCCTCGCCGAAGTGGACGGTGCCCTTGCCCTCGGTGGTGAGCGCGCGCGCGCGCCCCCGCCCCAGCGGCTGCACGAACAGGTTCTGGTCGCGCACGAAGCTGACGTAGCCGCCGCGCGGGCTGACCGCGGGTTGAGCTCGCCGCCGGGCGTGTCGGTCAGGCGGCGGTGCTGCCGTCGAGCGCGGCGAGGTAGAGGTCGCCGTCGAGCGGCACCAGGATCGACTTGCCGTCGGGCGCCCAGGTGTAGCGACGATGCCGGTCGAGCCGGCGATGCGGGCGCGCTCGCGCTGCATCTTCTCCGCCTCGCTCAGCTCCGCGCCGCTGCCGACCTTCTTGAATCGACCAGCATCCGCTCGGCGCCGGTGCGGGTGTCGCGCGCCCACAGGTCGAGCCGCATGCGATCGTCGGCGCGCGGCTTCAGGTAGGTCAGCAGCGTGCCGTCGGGCGAGAGCTTCAGCGCGCGCGGCTGCGGGCCGGCGAGGTCGGGGCTGCCGAAGACGCGCGCCAGGGTGAGGCGCTGGTCGGGCGCAGGGGTCGGCGCCGGTGCCTTCTGGGGCGGCGCCCGTCAGCGGCCATCGCCGCGCTCCCGACCGATGCCAGTGCCAGCCCCAGCAACCATGCGCGCATGCCCTTCTCCTTCGTTCCGCACGCTATCGCGATGCAGGGGACGAGGTAAAGGGCGCGGCCATGCTCCAGGCCGATCCCAAGTTCCTGACCACCGCGCGCCGCGCGCGCTCGCCCGCTGGCTGCTGATCGTCGCCGGGCTGATCGTGGCGATGGTGGTGGTGGGCGGATCACCCGGCTGACCGAGAGCGGGCTCTCCATCACGCAGTGGAAGCCGATCAGCGGCATCGTGCCGCCGCTGACCGAGGCGCAGTGGCAGGCGGAGTTCGCCAACTATCGCCGCATCCCCGAGTATCAGCAGTTCAACCGCGGCATGACGCTGGCCGGGTTCAGGCGATCTTCTTCTGGGAGTATCTCCACCGCCTGCTGGGGCGCGTGATCGGGCTCGCCTTTGCGCTGCCGCTGATCTGGTTCGCGGTGAAGCGGCAGATCCCGCGCGGCTACGGCTGGCGGCTCGTCGCTGCTGGCGCTGGGCGGGCTGCAGGGGGCGATCGGCTGGTGGATGGTGGCGAGCGGGCTGACCGAGCGCACCGACGTCAGCCACCTCAGACTCGCCGCGCACCTGCTGACCGCGCTGTTCATCCTGGGCGGGATCGTGTGGACCGCGCTCGATTTGCGCCAGCTTCAGGCGAACCCGCTGGCCCGGCCGGCGCGGCTGACGGCGCTGGCGCGTCGGCGCGCTGGGCGCTGCTGTTCGTGCAGCTGCTGCTGGGCGCGTTCACCGCCGGGCTGGACGCGGGCTACGCCTTGCCAGCTGGCCGCTGATGGGGACGCGTGGTTCCCGGCGGGCGCGGCGACCTGGAGCCGGCGTGGCGCAACGCGGTCGACAATCCGATCGTGGTGCAGTTCATCCACCGCTGGTTCGCCTTCGTCGCGGCGGCGGGGCTGGTGTGGCTGGCGCTGCGCGGCGCGGCGGGCGGGGCGCGGCGGCGGGCGCGGTGATCGGGCTGGTGGTGCTGCAGATCGCGCTCGGCATCGCGACGCTGCTGTCGGGCGTGGAGATCGTCGCGGTCGCGCACCAGGCCAACGCCGCGCTGCTGCTGATCGTCGGCGGTGACCTGCGCGCACGCGCTCGGCAGCGTCGGGTATCCTGATACCCGTCGGCAGAACCGCGCGAAAGCTTGACTTAGCCGCCGCTTCCATCGATTGGCCGCCATCGCGCGCCCTCTCGGGCGGCGCGTTTCGTTATAGAGGTCATCCAGCCATGAAGGCGCTGATGAAGACCACCAAGGCGGCCAAGCCGCACGAGGTGGAGAAGAAGTGGCATATCGTAGACGCGACTGACCTGGTGGTCGGCCGGGCGGCGACGATCATCGCCAATGTCCTGCGCGGCAAGCACAAGCCGAGCTTCACCCCGCACGTCGATTGCGGTGACAACGTCATCGTGATCAACGCCGAGAAGGTGCGCTTCACCGGCAACAAGACCGCGAGAAGAGGTCTACTACAAGCACACCGGCTACGCCGGCGGCATCAAGGAAGTGACCGCCGAGAAGGTGCTGGAGGGCCGCTTCCCCGAGCGCGTGCTGGAGAAGGCGGTGGAGCGCATGATCCCGCGCGGGCCGCTGGGCCGCCAGCAGATGCGCAACCTGCGCATCTTCGCCGGCGCGGAGCACCCGCACACCGCGCAGAACCCCGAGGTCCTCGACATCGCGGCATGAAGCCGCAAGAACAAGGTGGGCGCGTAATGTCCGACAATCGCCAGTCCCTCTCCGATCTCGGCGCGGCGCTCAGCCAGCAGCGCGAGGCCGCGGTCGCCCAGTCCGACGACCAGGCCGAGGCCTATATGGCCGGCCAGATCGACGAGCCGGTGCAGCGCGCGCCGCTGCGCGAGCAGGAGATCGACGCGCAGGGCCGCGCCTACGCCACCGGCCGCCGCAAGGACGCGGTCGCCCGCGTGTGGCTGAAGCCGGGCAGCGGCAAGATCACGGTCAATGGCCGCGATCAGGAAGTCTACTTCGCGCGCCCGTCGCTGCGGCTCGTCATCAACCAAGTGTTCGGCGTGACCGAGCGCCAGGGCCAGTACGACGTGGTCTGCACCGTCAAGGGCGGCGGCCTGTCGGGCCAGGCCGGCGCGGTGAAGCACGGCATCAGCCAGGCGATCACCAAGTACGAGCCGGCGCTGCGCGCGCCGGTGAAGGCGGCGGGCTTCCTGACCCGCGACAGCCGCGTCGTCGAGCGCAAGAAGTACGGCCGCGCCGAAGGCAGTTCTCGAAGCGCGGCGGAGCTTCCAGTTCAGCAAGCGCTGATGCGGGCGGCCCCGGATTGCCCAAGAAATCTGGTTCAGAGAACTCGCTGGAAGGCGCGAAGCGCCGGGCAGCGGAGGCGCGGAGGGTCAGCCGCGCTAGCGCGTCTGACGGCGTGGCGCGGCGCTACGGACAGCAAGTTTCGCGCGGTCGCCGGCGAACGGCGTCCGTCGCCCCGCGCGAACCACCTCTTCAGAGCTCCACGATGCGCGTCGCGATCCGCTCCGCCTCGGCGCGGTCGTGGGTGACGAGGATCAGCGGCACGCGGGCGTGGTCGCGCACCTGCTCGATCGCGGCGAGGACGTCGTCGGCGCGGGCGCGGTCGAGGCTGGCGGTGGGCTCGTCGAGCAGCAGGAGGCGCGGGCGGGCGAGCAGCGCGCGGCCGATCGCGACGCGGCGCGCCTCGCCGCCGGAGAGGGTGCGCGGGGCGGCGGTCGAGCAGCGGGTCGAGGCCGAGGAAGCCGACGGGAGAGAGTCGCGGTCGGGCGCGCCGTAGCGCAGGTTGGCGCGGACGCTGAGGTGGGGAAGAGGCGCCCTTCCTGGAAGACGTAGCCGATCCGGCGGCGCTCCGGCTTCAGGTCGACCGGGCGGCGTCGTCGAACAGCGTCTCGCCGTCGACGCGGACGTGGCCGCGGTCGGGGCGGACAGGCCGGCGATCATGTCGAGCACGGTGGTCTTGCCGACGCCGGAGCGGCCGAACAGCGCCACCGCGCGCCCTCGCCGGCGAACACGCCCGCGACCAGGCGGTCGCCGCGGCGCACGCTGACGTCGACGTCAAAGGCCATGCACCCCCCTGCCCGCCCGGCGCGCGATCAGGTCCGAGGCGATCAGCGCGACGAGGCTGATCGCGACCGAGATGGCGGCGAGGCGCCACACCAGCGCGTCGCCGTCCGGGCGCTGCAGCGCGGCGTAGATGGCGAGCGGCAGCGTCTCGGTCTCGCCGGGCACGTTGCTGACGAAGGTGATCGTGGCGCCGAACTCGCCCAGCGCGCGGGCGAAGCCGAGGACGAGGCCGGCGAGGACGCCGGGCAGCGCGAGCGGCAGGGTGATGGTGGCGAAGCGCCGCGCCACGCGCCGGCGCCGAGGGTGGCGGCGGCGCGCTCCAGGCGGCGGTCGACCGCCTCGATCGACAGGCGCATCGCGCGCACCATCAGCGGCAGCGCCATGACGCCGCTGGCGATGGCGGCGCCCTGCCAGCGGAACAGGACGGTGGCGCCTTCTGCTTCTCCAGGAGCTTGCGCTTGCGCGTCGCGTCGCCGCCGTAGCATTTGGCGGTCTCCTTGCGCATCGCGCTGATCGTCTCGCGCGCGATCACCTTGCCGCCGATCGCCGCCTGGATCGGGATCTTGAACAGGTGGCGCGGGATCAGCTCCTTCAGCCGCTCGCACCATGCCGCGGCCGCGCACCTCGGCGTGGCGCGGTGGACGATCATCGCTGAGCGCGTCGACCGGCTCCTCGTTGACCAGGATGCCCATCTTGACGAGGTCGCCCTCGCGTAGCCGATCTGGTGGTAGTCGAAGCTCGCGTAGCCCTTCGAGATCGACTTCAGCCGGTCGTAGAAATCGAACACCACCTCGTTGAGCGGCAGGTCGTAGGTCGACCTGGCGCGCCGCCGACGTAGGTCAGGTTCTTCTGGATGCCGCGCCGGTCCTGGCAGAGCTTCAGGACGCCGCCGAGATACTCGTCGGGACGTAGATCGTCGCCTCGATCCACGGCTCCTCGATCGTCTCGATCTTGTTCGGGTCGGGCATGTCGGCGGGTTGTGCAGCTCGATCGTGCCCGCCGCCGTCGCGTCATCAGCTCGATCTCGTAGACCACCGAGGGCGCGGTGGTGATGAGGTCGAGGTTGAACTCGCGGGTCAGCCGCTCCTGGATGATCTCGAGGTGGAGGAGGCCCAGGAAGCCGCAGCGGAAGCCGAAGCCGAGCGCGGCGCTCGTCTCCATCTCGTAGGAGAAGCTCGCATCGTTCAGGCGCAGCTTGCCCATGGCCGAGCGCAGGTTCTCGAACTCGGCGGCGTCGACCGGGAACAGGCCGCAGAACACCACCGCCTGCACGTCCTTGAAGCCCGGCAGCATGTTGCCGGCCCGGCGCCTGTCCTCGGTGATGGTGTCGCCGACGCGGGTGTCGGCGACCTCCTTGATCGAGCCGGTCAGGAAGCCGACCTCGCCGGGGCCGAGCTCGGTCAGCTGCTCGATCTTGGGGCGGAACACGCCGACGCGGTCGACCAGGTGCTGCGTCCCGCCCATGAAGGTGATGGTCTGGCCCTTCTTGAGCACGCCGTCGACGATGCGCACCAGCACGACGACGCCGAGATAGACGTCGTACCAGCTGTCCACCAGCAGCGCCTTGAGCGGTGCCTCGCGGTCGCCCTTCGGCGCGGGCAGGCGGGTGACGATGGCCTCCAGCACCGCCTCGATGTTGAGGCCGGTCTTGGCCGAGATCGGCACGGCGTCGGACGCGTCGAGGCCGATCACCTCCTCGATCTGCTCCTTGATCCGGTCGGGCTCGGCGGCCGGCAGGTCGATCTTGTTGAGGACCGGCACGATCTCGTGGTTGGCGTCGAGCGCCTGGTAGACGTTGGCGAGCGTCTGCGCCTCGACGCCTTGGCTCGCATCGACCACCAACAGCGAGCCCTCGCAGGCGGCGAGCGAGCGCGAGACCTCGTAGGCGAAGTCGACGTGGCCGGGCGTGTCCATCAGGTTGAGGATGTAGGTCGTCCCGTCCTCGGCCCGGTATTC
This sequence comes from Aegle marmelos, assembly GCA_030449875.1. Taxonomy (NCBI): domain Eukaryota; kingdom Viridiplantae; phylum Streptophyta; class Magnoliopsida; order Sapindales; family Rutaceae; genus Aegle; species Aegle marmelos. The sequence goes on from JASUUL010000098.1 coordinate 67,474, forward strand.
GAGGCGCACGGTCTGCGCCTTGATGGTGATGCCGCGCTCCTTCTCGATATCCATCGAGTCGAGCATCTGCTCGCTCATGTCGCGCGCGTCGGAGCTGGAGGCCGCCGGTCGCTGGATCAGCCGGTCGGCGAGCGTCGACTTGCCGTGCCCGCACCACCGGGAAGCGCTGACGCAGGGCTATGCGCGCAAGACCGACACCTCGTTCGGCGGGGGCGCGGTTCTTCGCGGGGGCGCGTTCGGCGGCGCCGGCGGGCGGCTACCAGGATACCGCGATCAGGTCATCGCTCTCCTACCTCGACGCCTACACCAAGCTGGTGACGCAGCTGGGATGGGCCTGCCCGCGCCGGTCAGTAATGTTGTCGGTAGTTCTTGCCGAGGCCGTTTTCGCGGCGCGCACGTCTCTCATGCCCGGGCCGCCATCGCGATCAGCGATCAGGGGAGCGGGCTGGGGCCGGCACGATCACGCCGCGCGGGCCTCGTCCGCGCGGTGGATCGCGTCGAGCGCGTTCGTAGCGGCGCCCCTCGCCGAGATGATCTCGTAGCGCAGGGCGCGCCGCTCCAGCTCGTCGCGCGACAGGTCGAAGAAGCGCGGCGCGCGTCGGCGGTGCCGAACATGCGCGTGCCGTCCTCGACCCACGGCAGGTCGATGTCGAACAGCAGGTAGAGGTCGGCGACGTTGTGCCAGCGGTTGAACCACGGGTGCGCGGCGGCCGAACATCATGTCGGCCCACACCGCGCTCATCAGCGGATCGGTGTCGAGGATCACCGGGAAGCGCCCGCCCGCCATCGCGTCCATGGTCTTGCGATCATGCCCGCGCGCGATGGCGACGAGGTCTGCCATGGTCAGATCGGTGCCGTAGCGCTGGCAATAGGCGCGGCCGAACTCGGCGATGCAGGTGCCGTCGAAATGCTGCGCGAGCCGCGGCGCCATGGTCGACTTGCCGGTCGATTCGGGCCCGTGCAGACAGATCGTGCGCAGGTTCACGCCGCCACCGGCCCGGCGCGGCGCCACGCCGCGCGCCATCCGACCAGACCCCAGATCGCGAGCGCGAGATAGATGGCGTACAATCCGGCGAAGAGGTGAAGACCCTTGGCGAGGTAGAGCGGGATGGAGGCGACGTCCACCGCGATCCACAGCCACCAGTTCTCCAGCCGCCGCTGCGCCATCAGCAGCTGCGCGGCGACGCTGGCGGCGGCGATGGCGGCGTCCACCACGGGTAGGAGGCGTCGGTGAAGGCGTGCATCGCGCCCCCGCCCCACGCCAGCGCCGCGGCGACGATGGCGGCGAGCCAGCGGCTGCGCGCCCGGGCGGGAGCGTGCCGACCGCGACTTCGCCGCGCACCGCCGGCTGCGTTCGCCACCCCACCCAGCCGTAGCGTTGGCGGCGACGAAGAAGACCTGCAGCAGCGCGTCGCTGTAGAGCCGCGCCTCCACACCACGATGCCGAGCAGCGCGACCGAGCCGATCCCGGCGGGAAAGGTCCAGACGCTGCGCCGCGCCGCCAGCGCGACGCAGGCGATGCCGAGCAGGGTGGCGATCCATTCGAGCGTCGACATCGGCGGCGCGACCGATAGCCGCGCTTGCCCTCCCCCGCCAAGCCGTGACCATCGCCGGCGACTGGAGGCTCAATGCGCCGTTACCTGCTGGCCGCCCTCGCGCTCGCCGCCGCGCCGGCGGGGGCCGACACGCTGATCGTCGGCAACAAGGGCGAGGATACGGTCAGCTTCGTCGACCTCGCCAGCGGGCGCGAGGTGAAGCGCGTGCCGACCGGCAAGCAGCCGCACGAGATCGCGATCTCGCCCGACGGCCGGGAAGCCGCGGTGGTGGCGTACGGGGGCAACACGATCGACGTCTTCGACATCGCGAGGCCGCGCGGACGCGACGATCGACCTCGGCCGCAACCTGCGCCCGCACGGGCTGGTGTGGCTGCGCGACGGGCGGCTGGTGGCGACGACCGAGGGCAGCGACACGCTGACGGTGGTCACCGCGGCGGACGGAACGGTGCGCGGGCTGCCGACCGGACAGCAGGGCAGCCACATGGTGGCGATCGCGGGCGGGCGCACCGCCTATGTCGCCAACATGAAGTCGGGCACGGTCAGCGTGCTGCCGCTCGCCGGGGCCGGCGCCACCGCTGCCGGCGGGCGTCGAGCCGGAGGGGATCGCGCTGTCCCCGACGGCAAGCGGCTGTGGGTGGCGGACCGCAAGGGCGACGTGGTGCGCGTGTTCGACACGGGACGCGCCGGGAGCTGCGCGAGCTGCCGACCGGCAGGATGCCGATCCGCATCGCGGTGACTTCCGATGGCGCGCGCGCCTATGTGTCAACGCCGCGGCGGCACGCTGTCGGTACTCGACGCGCAGACGCTGAAGCCGGCGGGTACGGTGACGGTGAGCGGCGATCCCGCGGCGATGCAGGTCACCATCCTGCTCTCGCGCGACGGCAAGCGGCTCTACGCGGCGGAGACCGGGCGCGACACGGTGGCGGAGGTCGACCTCGCGTCCGGCAAGGTGCTGCGGCGGCTGCCCGCGGGCGAGGACGGGCGACGGGCTCGCCATCTCGCCGCGGACGGTGGCGCGCTGATGCGGCACGTCGCGGTGATCGGGTCGGGTCCGGCGGGCTACTATACCGCGGAAGCATGCCAGAAGCAGTTCGGCCATGAGGGCGTTCGCGTCGACATCATCGACCGGCTGCCGGTGCCCTACGGCCTGATCCGCACCGGCGTGGCGCCCGACCACCAGTCGATCAAGGCGGTGAGCCGCCGCTACGAGGCGACGGCGAAGAGCGACAACGTGCGCTTCGTCGGCAACGTCAGCGTCGGCGGCGACGTGTCGATCGACGAGCTGCGCGGGTTGTACGACGCGGTGGTGCTGGCGACGGGCGCGCCGGCGGACCGCCCGCTCGGCATCCCGGGCGACGACTTGCCCGGTGTGATCGGCTCGGCGGCGTTCGTGGGGTGGTACAACGGGCACCCCGACTTTGCCGGACTGGCGCCTCCGCTCGACGGACCGGGCGCGGTGGTGGTGGGCGCGGGCAACGTGGCGCTCGATGTGGCGCGCATCCTCGCGAAGACCGGGGACGAGTTCACCGGGTCCGACATCGTCGCCCACGCGCTCGGCGCGCTCGGGCCGCACGCGATCGAGACGGTGACGATCCTGGCGCGGCGCGGGCCGCACGCGATCGCGATGACGCCGAAGGAGCTCGGCGAGCTGGGCCAGCTGGCGCGGGCGACGCCGGTGGTCGATCCGGCCGACCTGCCGCCGGTGGAGGCGGACGCGGCGCTGGAGCCGGGGCTGCGCAAGTCGGTGACCCACCTGCGCGGCTTCGCGGACTCGCACGAGCTCAAGCCGATCACCATCGCCTTTGATTTCTTCGCGATGCCGGTGGCGATCGAGGGCGATGGCCACGTCGAGCGGGTGATCGTCGAGCGCACCCGGATCGAGGATGGGCGGGCGGTCGGCACCGGCGAGACCTACGCCATTCCGGCGCGCATGGTGGTGAGCTGCATCGGCTATCGCACCCCGCCGATCGCGGGGGTGCCCTATGACGAGAAGCTGGGCCGCTTCGCCAATGAGGACGGACGGATCGCGCCGGGTCTGTACGCGGTGGGCTGGGCGCGGCGCGGGCCGAGCGGGACGATCGGCACCAACCGCCCGGACGGCTTCGCGCTGGCGGAGCGCTCGCCGCCGACCTGGCGGACGACAGCGGCAAGGCGGGGCGGCCGGGGCTCGACGCGCTGCTGGCGGAGCGCGGGCGTCGACGTGGTCACCTTCCGCGACTGGCTGGAGATCGAGCGGGCCGAAGTGGCGCGCGCGCGGGAAGTTTCGCCCCGCGAGAAATTCACGCTCGTGGACGAGATGCTGGCAGCGCGGGCGCCCGCGTGATCGCCGCTTGTCACCCGAGAAGTCGCTGATATAAGCGCGCCCCTGTCGCCGGCCCCGGCCGCGCGGCACCCTGGTCGGGAATAGCTCAGCCTGGTAGAGCACTGTGTTCGGGAGGCAGGGGCCGGAGGTTCAGATCCTCTTTCCCCGACCAATTCATCTTCGCATCACCACCGCCGCCGGCGGCGATCCCTCCTCCTCGGCCGGTGTCGAAAGGCGCGGCCAGCGCGGCGTTGCGGAGGGAAGCGGCCGAAGCGCTCGATCACGGCGGCGTGGTCGCGCGCGTAGCCGAGGTAATCCTGGTCGCCGAGCGCGGTGAACTTCTCGACGCTGAGCGCCTGCAGCGGCATGTCCTCGGCGTGCTCCAGCGAGGTAGAGGAAGGCGCGCTGGTCGGTGGTCATGCGCTGTCCCAGCCCATGCCGATGGCGTGCAGCGTGAGCGACGCGGCGAGATCGTCGGCGGCGAACGCCTGGGGCGTGCCGCGGTGGAGGTTTCGCGAGAACTGGTCGAGCGCGATCACGGCGGCGAGCAGCGTGTCCGGATGGTCGCGCCAGCCCGCGCGCGCCGGTGGCGAGCAGGCGATCGCGCAGCGCGCCGAAACGATGCGCGATCTCGCGGTCCAGCCCATCGTCCTTGGCGAAATGCTGTTCCTTGGTCAGCCCGAACCAGAAGTCGAGCACCCCGCGCGCCTCGCGTGGACTTGGGCGTCGTCGGTCCCTAGAGCGTCGGCCATGTCATCCCCCCCAGCGTGATCTCGCTCGGCTGTCGCATGAACATCGCCGAGGGCGCAACGATCGCCGCCATGCTCGGGGGCGCGACGTGGCGGTGGTGAACAGCTGCGCGGTGACGGCGGCGGCGGAGAAGCAGTCGCGCGCGGCGCTCCGCCGCGCTGCGGCGCGAGCGGCCGGGGCGGAGCTGGTGGCGACGGGTGCGCGGCGGCGCGGCTGGCGGGCTGGCGACCGGTGGTGCCGAATGTCGCCAAGCTGGTGCCGGGAAGTTGGGCGGGCGGCGCGACGCCGATCGCCGACCTCCGGTGGGGCGCGGGCGTTCGTGGGGGTGCAGGACGGTGCGACCACGACTGCACCTTCTGCGTGACGACGCAGGCGCGCGGCGCGAGCCGGTCGGTGCCGGTCGCGGCGGTGGTGGCGCACGTCGCCGCGCTGGTCGCGGCGGGCCAGCGCGAGGTGGTGCTGAGCGGGATCGACCTGACGGGCTACGGGCGCGACCTGCCCGGGACGAGCCTGGCGGCGCTGGTGGCGGCGATCCTCCTGGGCGAGACCGCCCGGCCCCGCTGCGGCTGTCGTCGCTCGACGCGGCGAGGTGGACGACGCGCTGCTGGAGCTGCTCGGCGAGCCGCGGGTGATGCCGCACCTCCACCTGTCGCTGCAATCGGGGACGACATGATCCTCAAGCGGATGAAGCGGCGGCACTCGCGCGCGCAGGCGGTGCGCGCTGGTCGAGCGGGTGAAGGCGCGGCGCGAGGTGGCGATCGGCGCCGACCTGATCGCGGGCTTCCCGACCGAGGATGCGGCGGCGTTCGCGGGGACGCTGGCGCTGCTGGACGACTGCGACATCGTCCACGCGCACGTCTTTCCCTACTCCCCACGGCCCGGTACGCCGGCCGCGCGGATGCCGCAGGTCGCGCCGGAGGTGGCGCGCGCGCGCGGCGCGCTGCGCGCGGCGGCGGCGGGCGGCACGCGGCGTGGCTGGCGCGGCAGGTCGGGACGTGATGGCGCGTGGTGGTGGAGAAGCCGGGCGACCTGCGGGCGGCGCGCGCCGAACTTCGCGGACGTTGCCATTCCGGCTCGTCGAGTCGGGTGCGATCGTGCAGGCGGTCCATCGTCGCGGCGAGCGCGACGCAGCTGACGGGAGTGGCGGCGTGACCGATCGGCACGGCGCGTGGCATGACAAGCTGCTCGGCGGCTTCCGCCGGACCTCGGACAGGCTGGTCGGCAACCTCGCCGGCCTCGGCGGTGCACGGCTCGACGACGCGACGCTCGACGAGATCGAGGAGGCGCTGATCGCCTCCGATCTCGGCCCGCCGGAGATCGCGGGCGCATCCGCCAGCGGCTCGCCGAGGGCAGTTCGAGCGCAACATGGAGGCTACGGCATCCGCCTCGTCGTCGCCGAGGAGGTGGAGCGCGCGCTGGCGCCGGTCGCCGCCGCTGGAGATCGAGGCCTTTCCCCGCCCGCAGGTCATCCTGGTGATCGGCGTCAACGGATCGGGCAAGACGCCCACCATCGCCAAGCTCGCGCACTGGCTGACCGAGCAGGATTACGGCGTCATGCTGGCGGCGGGCGACACCTTCCGCGCCGCCGCGATCGGGCAGCTCAGGACCTGGGCCGACCGCGTCGGCGTGCCGATCGTGACCGGCCGGAGGGCGGCGACGCGGCGGGCGTGGTGTGGGACGCGGTGAAGCAGGCGACCGCGATCGGCACCGACGTGCTGATCGTCGACACCGCCGGCCGGCTGCAGAACAAGGCGGGGCTGATGGACGAGCTCGCCAAGATCAGGCGCGTGCTGGGGCGATTGAACCCTGCCGCGCCGCACGACGTGGTGCTCGTGCTGGACGCGACGACGGGACAGAACGCGCTGAGCCAGATCGAGGTGTTCAAGGAGGTCGCGGGGGTGACGGGGCTGGTGATGACCAAGCTCGACGGCACCGCGCGCGGCGGTGTGCTGGTCGCGGCGGCGGAGCGCTACGGCCTGCCGATCCACGCCATCGGGGTGGGGAAGGCGCGGGCGACCTGCGGCCGTTCGACCCGCGCGAGGTCAGCCGGATCATCGCCGGGGACGACGGCCCGCGGCCGTTCATGCCGCAAGTCCCGGCATCCACGCGCCGCCGCTGGGCTCCGTCGCCCTGGATGCCGGGACCGTGATCGTTGACCTCCCGACGCGGCCCCCTCCCCGGCCTGCGGATGGCGATCGACTACGGGCCGCTGCTCGTCTTCTTCGCGATCAATTTCCTGACGCCGGGCTGCGCTGGTGCGTGGGTGCTGTTCGCGACGGGCGGCGTTCATGGTGGCGACCGTGGTGGCGATGATCGTCAGCCGGGTGAAGACTCGGCGCGATCTCGCCGATGCTGTGGCTGTCGGGCGCGCTCGTCCTCGTCTTCGGCGGGCTGACGCTCTACTTCCACGACCGACGTTCCTGAAGATGAAGCCGACCATCGTCTACGCGACCTTCGCGGCGGTGCTGACCTTCGGCCTGGTCACCGGGCGACCGCTGCTGGAGGGGCTGCTGGGGAGTGCCTATCCGGGGCTCACGCCACTCGGCTGGCGCAAGCTGACGCGCAACTGGGCCTTGTTCTTCGTCTTCATGGCCGCGCTCAACGAGGCGGTGTGGCGCTCGGCCGGGTGGGACGTGTGGGTCGCGTTCAAGCTGTGGGGCGCGATCCCGCTGACGCTGGGGTTCGCGCTCGTCAACCTGCCGATGCTGCTGCGGCACGGCCCTCCGCCGGGGAGGCGAGGACGGCCGTGCCGCCGCAGGAGTGCCCCGCCCAAGGGGGAGCTCGGCACGTTGGCGACCGCGTCGTAGCGCTCGCCGGCCTCGTCCCAGTTCACGACGTCCCACCACGCCTTGAGGTAGCCGGGGCGGTCGTTCTTGTAGGTGAGGTAGTAGGCGTGCTCCCAGACGTCGATGCCGATGATCGGCGTGCCCTTCTCCTCCACCACGTCCATCAGGGATTGTCCTGGTTGGGGTGGAGGTGACCTTCAGCTTGCCCTGGTCGTCGGCGATCACCCAGGCCCAGCCGGAGCCGAACTGGCCCGCGCCCTTGGTGTTGAAGTCCTCCTTCAGCTTGTCGAGCCCGCCGTAGTCGGTCGATCGCCTCGGCGAGCTTGCCGGACGGCTGGCCGCCGCCCTGCCCCATGATCTTCCAGAAGAAATCGTGGTTCCAGTAGCCGCCGCCGTTGTTGCGGACCGCGGCGGGGGCGCGGAGATGTTGCCGAGGATCTGCTCGATCGACTTGCCCTGAGATTGGTGTCCTTCTCCACCGCCTCGTTGAGCTTGTCGGTGTAGGTCTTGTGGTGCTTGTCGTGGTGGAAGGTCATCGTCTCCTTGGAGATCACCGGCTCCAGGGCGTCGTAGTCGTAGGGCAGCGGGGGCAGTTCGAAGGCCATCTTTCTCTCCGAAGTTGGCGATGGTGCCAGCGTAAACGCCCGCCCCGCGTCGCCGGTTCGTTACGCAAGCGTTCCGATCAGGTCGTGGCGCTTCAGGGCGTGGCGGAGCTGGTCGTAGGAGAGGCCGAGCGCCTCGGCGGTGGCGCGCTGGTTGAAGCGGTTGCTCGGCCAGGGCGCGCTCCAGCAGGGTCGCGCTCGAAGCGGGCGACGCGGCTCTTGAAGTCGGAGGGGCCGGTCTCGCAGGCGATCACCGGCTCTCGCGCTCGCCCGGCCGGGTCGCGGCGGGTCGCGGGCGTCGCGGGCGGCGGTGACGGTGCCGCCGGGGCGATAGGGCGAGGCGAAGGGATCGAACTCGACCGCGTCGATCGCGTCGGTCCGCTCCCAGCGATAGACCGCGCGCTCGACGACGTTGCGCAGCTCGCGCACGTTGCCCGGCCAGCGATGGCTCCATCAGCGGTCGAGCGCGGCGGCGCCGAAGCCGGGCCAGCGTCTCCCGCCGATCTCGGCGGCCATGCGGCGGCCGAAATGATCGGCGAGGACCACCACGTCCCCGCGGCGCGCGCGCAGCGGCGGCAGCGTCACCACCTCGAACTCAGCCGGTCGAGCAGGTCGGCGCGGAACTGCGTGGCGCTCGACCTTGTCGGGCAGATGCTCGTTGGTGGCGGCGACGATGCGGACGTCGACCGCAGCGGGCGCGACGCGCCGATGCGGGTGACCTCGCCATATTCGACCGCGCGCAGCAGCCGCTCCTGCGCCGCCATCGACAGCGTGCCGACCTCGTCGAGGAACAGCGTGCCGCCGTCGGCCTCCGCGAAGCGCCCCGCGCGCGCCTTGCTGGCGCAGGTGAAGGCGCCTAGCTCCTGTCCGAACAGCTCGGACGCGAGCAGCGTCTCGGGCAGCGCGGCGCAGTTCATGGTGACCAGCGGCTGGTCCCAGCGGGGGAGAGGCGGTGGAGGCGCTCGGCGACCAGCTCCTTGCCGGTGCCGCGCTCGCCGATCACCAGCACCGGGCGGTCGAGCGCGGCGGCGCGGCTGGCGCGCTCCAGCGCGTCGAGGGAAGGCTCGACTGGCCGATGACCTGGGTGGTGCGCTCCATCCCAATGGCGATTGGCGTAGAATCGCCAAGGGTTGGCAAGACCTTTGGCGTCACCCCAGCGAAGCTGGGGTTCTTAAATTGGCGCGTTCAGTTGATTGGCCCGCTTTCGAAGTGACGCCCTTGCAAAGCATTTGGCACGGCTCCTGCAAAGTATCGGCAACACCGACACACCGAAGGAACACCATGTTCACCACCACCGATTTCGCCCGCAAGATCACCGCCGCCGTCCTGACCGTCGTGTTCAGCGCCACCGCGGTGATCGGCGCGGTCGGGCCGGCGCAGGCGGACCAGCGCCCGGTCGCCGCGCGGATCGCGTGACGACGGGCGCGGCCTGGATCGCCCGCATCCCGCGCCTTCCAGCGTTTCAGGAGTACAGCCGCCGATGGGCATCTTCTCACGCACGCGTGACATCGTCGCCGCCAACATGGCCGATCTGCTCGATCGCGCCGAAGATCCGGCGAAGATGATCCGCATGATCATCCTCGAGATGGAGGAAACGCTGGTGGAGGTTCGCGCGTCGGCCGCTCGCCACATCGCCGACCAGAAGGAGATGCGCCGCCACATCGCCAAGCTGGACGCAGCTGGCAGGCAGCTGGACCGAGAAGGCCGAGCTCGCGCTGTCCAAGGATCGCGAAGACCTCGCCAAGGCGGCGCTGACCGAGCGCAGAAGGCGAGCCGACATGGCCGAGCAGCTCAAGGCCGAGATCGCCGTGCTCGACGACGCGCTGCGGCCTCGAGGAGGACATCGCCAAGCTGCAGAACAAGCTGCGCGAGGCGCGCGCCAAGCAGAACAACATCGCGACCCGGCTGGAGAGCGCCAACAACCGCATCCGCCTGCGCGAGATGTGGAACGGCCCCAAGACGCACGACGCCTTCAGCCGCTTCGACCAGCTGGAGCGCCGCGCCGACGACGCCGAGGGGCGCGCCGACGCGATGGGGCTGGGCGCTGGTCAAGTCGCTCTGGACGCCGAGATCGCCGAGCTGCGCTCCAGCGACAAGATCGACGCCGAACTGGCCGCGCTGAAGGCGCGCCTGGCGAAGGAGGGACTGAGATGGAAGACGTTCTCGCCATCCCGATCGCGCGATCGGATGCTCTTCATCGGCTGCCGTGGCTGCTCTTCCACTACATCACCAAGTGGAAGCAGGCGCCCAAGATCACCGACGAGGACGAGCAGCTGCTCGACGAGATGTACAATCTCGCCCGCCGGCTGGAGGAGCGGGTGACCACGGTCGAGCGCATCGTCGCCGCCGACAATCCCGATTTCCGCCGAGCATGACCGCCCAGCGCACGCGGCACCTATCTGATCGACCGGAGGAACTGAGATGGACGCCGGACCCAATTCTACCTCGATTGCGACCACGCCAAGATGGAAGGGCGTCTGCGCCGGGATCGCCGACTACACCGGGCATCGACGTGACCATGGTCCGCGCATGGGCCGCCGTGGTGCGGCTGCGCTGGGGTGATCTCGTGGCCTACTTCGTCGCCGCCTGGTGCTCCTGAAGCCGCGGCCTCTAGGACCGCCCGACGACGCCAAGTTCTGGCAGGGCGTGCGCGCCAACCCAAGCCGCCGACCGAGGTCCGCGCCAAGTTCCGCGAACTCGACCGGCGGCTGGCCGACATCGAGCTGCACTACACCAGCCGCAACACCCAGCTCGCCGACGAGATCGAGCGGCTGCGCTGAGGCGGGCAAGGGGAGAAGCGATGCTTCGACCGTTCTTCGTCCTGGCGCGTCACGATCTGCCGGGCGATGGCTCAACAACTGGATCCGCGCCCGCCACGGGCATCGCGCCGATCAGCGACGACTGGGGCCGCGACACCAGCCGCCCGACGACAAGGCGGATCAGCTGCTGACCGCCGAGAACGAGCGCTGCACGGCAAGGTCGGCCGGCTGGAGGAGCGGATCGCGGTGCTGGAGCGGATCGCCACCGATCCCGCCGCGCGCACCGCCCGCGAGATCGACGCGCTGCGCTTCGCGGAACAGGGGGATGAGCGATCATGGCCTTTGATGATCCCGCTCGCGGCGATCGTGTTCGGACCGCCGTGGCGTGGGTCGCGCTGGATCAGGGCGCGCCCGGCTGGACCCGATCGACGCCGCTGACCGCTGGAGATCCGGCGGCGTTCCTGCCGAGCCGCGCAACGTGGCGCTGGTGATGAACGAGAACGCGGAGAAGGCGCCGGCTGGAGGCTCGCCGGCTGGAGGAGCGCGATCGCGGTGCTGGAGCGCATCGCCACCGAGCGCCGCCGCCGCGCACCGCCGCGCGCCATCGACGCTGCGCGCTGCCGGACCGGCATGAACGACTTCTTCTTCCGATGAACGGCTTCACGATCTTCGATCGCTTCGTCGTCGTCGGCGATCTCGCCGGTGATGCTCGGCGTCGGCTCGCGAGATGTTCAAGCCGCTGGCTGAGCCCAAGGAGCGGATGGCCGAGCGCGCTCAATGCCAGGCGGCCGAGAAGGCGGCGCAATACGCCGCCGCAGAACCAGCGGCTGGACAGCGGGTGCAGGTGCTGGAGCGGATCGCGACCGATCGCGGCGCGGACCTCTCCGACGAGATCGAGGCGCTGCGCGATCGCGGCGCAGCGCGCGCGCCAACTGACCAGATTTCAAGAGCTCAACACGCGATGCTCGTGGTCCGCAGCCGTCATGGTGGTCGCTGATCGTCCTCATCGCGATGGTCGGAAGGGTGGCTCACCGCCCGCTACGCGCGATCGGGCGCCGGCGCCGGGCGGCGCCAGGTCGACCGCTCCGAGCGCGGTGCGCGGCGAGGAGGAGATCCGCCAGCTCAAGCGAGCGGATCGCGGTGCTGGAGCGCGTCGTCACCGAGAACCATGGCAGCCTCGACCTCGATCGCCAGATCGAGCGGCTGCGCGACCGCTGACCGGAGGGGCGATGCGATCATGATCCGTTCAGACCGGATCGATGTGCGTGACCATGGCGCTGCCGGGCTCGCCGGCTGGTCTACGCCGGGCTCGGGTGGCGGCGCTGGCGACCGCTCGCCACCGGCTGGCGCGGCTGGCGCGGCTGCGCCGCGCCGATGGCGCGGCGCCGCCGGGATCGAGATCGCCGACCTCAAGGAGCGCATCCGCAAGCTGGAGGCGATCGGCGCGCGGATCGAGATCGCCGACCTCAAGGAGCGCATCCGCAAGCTGGAGGCGATCGCGGCGGGGTGGACCTCGGCCTTTGCCACGCGGCCTAGGCGGCGGGTGGCATGCCGAGCCGCCATGCCCTCGACGTCCGCGACGAGTATGACTTCCTCGACGCCGACGACCGCTACCGGCTGCTGATCGAGCTTGGCCGCTCGCTCGAGCCGATGCCCGACGCGCTCAAGACCGATGCGACCAAGGTACGCGGCTGCTCGGCCAGCGTGTGGGTCTATCCGACCCGCCTCGACGACGGCCGGCTGCATTTCCTTGCCGACAGCAACGCCGCGATCACCAAGGGGATCATCGCGCTGGTGCTGCTCGCCGTGCAGGACCGGGCACCGTCCGCGATCGCGCAGGAACCGACGTATCGAGGCGGCGCTGGCGCCGTTCGACCTCAAGGCGGCAGCTCAGTTCCAACCGGACGCAGGGCATCCCCAACATGATCGCGTTGATCCGCGAGACCGCGCGCGCACGTACGCCTAACCCGTTCGCCGATCGTCCGTCATCTGAACTTGTTCCAGCATCCGCGCGTCTTCCGCGCGCAGGATCAAAAGCGTCGCTCGGAGCGTCCTGGCCGCGCATGGACCCGCCGAAAGTTCAGGGTGACGCTCGATTGTTTGGCCGGAGCGCGCGCGCGCCGCTCGTCAGCGTCGCGCCGGGCTCGACCGCCTCCCACCAGGCCCCGGATCGGCCGCGCGACACCGCCACCACCTGCCGCTTGGGGCACAGGCCGAGGCACTTGACCTCGACCACGCCGAGCCGCGGCGCTTGCGGCCCTTCTTCAAGCCGTCGATGCGGCGCAGCGCCTTGGCCGCGTGCGCCCGTCCTCGCCAGCCGAAAGCCGCCGCCGAGCTTCCGGAGCATTTGCCGCCGCGAGCACCGCCGCCTGCCAGCGGCTCGCGACCCGCATCAGCCGCGCTTCCAGCCCGCCGCTCCTCGGCGGCGCGCAGCACCTCGTAGGCGGCCTGGACCGCCTGGATCGCGTCGCCGCCCCGGGTCGTCGCCCGCGACGTCGGGTGGCTCTCTTGGCGAGGCGCCGCCACGCCGCGCGGACCGCGTCGAAGTCGGCGTCGCTCTCCAGTCCCAGCGCCTCCAGCGCGCGCATCTCGTCGCGGCTGCGGTGCCGTCGCCCGCCCGCCCCAGGCATATGGCCCGACGCGGCGTAGCCAGACCGCGGTGCGGCGCTCGCCCGCCTCGCGCGCGCGGCCTCCTCCTTGTCGGCGGAGGCCGGCGAAATAGTTCCAGCCCGTTGTATTCGGCGGCGTGCGCCTGACAGAAATACCAGCGTTCGGGCTGTTGGGGGACTTGGGCGCGGGGCAGTCGCCCGGCTGGTCGCAGCCGTGGCGGTCGCACAGGCGCACCGCCGCCTCGCGCCCCGCGCCGTATTCGCGCCAGCGGGGAAGCCCCAGTCGTTCGATCGGGTGGTGGGGCGCGGCATCGGCTCGTGCAGATAGAGTGGGTTGCGGCGGTAGTGCCAGTGCCACCTTCCGTTCATGGCCTTGTGCCGGGGCCCAGTTGCCGAGCAGCGACAACGTCCGAGGCTCTGGATGCCGGGAGAGGGCCCGGCATACTGCACCACCGTCCAGCCCTGACGAAGAAGGAGAAGAAGGCACGCGCCGCCGTCAATCGCGTGCATGACGTCAGAACTCGCTGAAGCGAGGCTGGCCGCGCTTTCGCGTGCGCCGTGTCTTGCGCACCGGCGGATAGCGTTCGCTATCCGCCTCGCGAAAGCGTCAGAGGGCCTGTAAGCCGGGTTCTGTCCACCGGCCGGGGCCGGATGGGCGACCATTCCTCTAGGACGACGCTCGCGCGCCGCCTCAAGCGACCAACCCGGACGGCGGGCGGGAACACGCCCATCTGCCATCCCTATTCGGTCTTGCTCCCGGTGGGGTTTACCGTGCCGTCGCCGTTGCCGGAGACGCGGTGCGCTCTTACCGCACCCTTTCACCTTCGCGTGGCCGAAGCCGGTCGCGACCTACTCTCTGTTGCACTGTCCCTAATCCCGAACGAGTTCGGGACCGGCGGGCGTTACCCGCCACCGTTGTTCCGCGGAGCCCGGACTTTCCTCGCGTCTTAACGGGACCCGCGGCCGCCCGACCCTCTGGCGCGGGCTCCTTAGTCCTCGCCCTGCGGTCTCGGCAAGAGGAGGGCGAGCAGGATCATCCGGCACTCGGCGTCGATCTCCCCGTCGAGCAGCTCGGGGCGGAAGCGGCGCTGGAAGGCGAGGATCGCGGCCATGCGGTCGGTGACGTCGTAGCCGAACCGCTCCAGCGCGAGGAGGAACCCGGCCTCGGTCCAGTAGGGATCCATGAGGTTCCTGGTCGGGCGCGGCAGCGCGAGGCGGAGGCGGGCGAGGCGGTTCCACGGGAAGAGCTCGCCGGGATCGCGCTTGCGGGTCGGCGCCACGTCGGAATGGCCGACCACGTTGCCGCGGGTGATCTCGTACCGATCCTTGATCTCGGCCACCAGGCGGACCACCGCGTCGACCTGTTCCGCGCGGGAACGGGCGATAGCCCCAGTCGTGTCCGGGATTGACGATCTCGATCCCGACGCTCGCCGAAGTTGACGTCGGTCAGCCCCGCCAGTGCGACCGGCCCGCGTGCCAGGCGCGCGATCCTCGTCGACGAGGCGCAGGATGCGCCGTCCTCCTCGACCAGATAGTGCGCCGACACCCGCCTCCGGATCGCGCAGCCGGGCGAGCGCCGCCGCGCCGGTCTCCATGCCGGTGTAGTGGAGCACGATCATGCTGACCGGCAGCAGCCGCTCGTTGTGGTTGGGCGCGTGCCTCCTCGTAGCTCACGGCGCCCTCCCCCGGCTCGCTCGGCACGCGCGGTGCGCACCGTCACGATCCCTACCCCGAGCATCGCGATCGCTCCACCCATGATCATGTACCGTGGCAGGGTCAACGGCGTGCCGAACCACCAGGGAGGCGGCGACCACCGAGATCACCGGCGCCGCCGGGCATCAGCGGGGTGACCACCGTCACCGAGTGGCGCTGGAGCGTTGCCACGCCATCGACCCCTGCCCGACCAGCGTCGACCCGAAGGCCGAAAAAGGCGACCCAGCCCAGCGTGCCGAGCGGCAGCGCCGGCGGCGCGCACCGCCGCCGGCTCGGTGGCCCAAGCGACCGGTGCGAGGACCCAGCCCGCACAGCCCGATCAGGCGTAGATGGTGAGGATCGGCGCGCCGCCGAGCGCCGCGCTGGATCAGCGAGCACGCCGCCCAGATCACGCTGCCGACCGCGGTCAGCGAGGCCGGCCCCTCGCGCGCGGCCGCGGGATCGAAGACGAGGAGGACCACCCCGCCGAGCGACAGCGCGATGCCGAGCATCCGCGGCCAGTGGATCTTCTCGCGGAAGACGAGGATCGCGCCGATCATCGAGAAGGGCACGCCGAGCTGCCCGCGATCGCGAAGCGCGGACACGTTGTCGCGACGCGCGAGCGACCAGTTGATCGGCGAACAGCGCCCGACAGCTGCGCCCAGCGTGCAGCGCGCGCATCCGGCCCGGCACGATGCGGATCGACCCCGCGCAGACCAGCAGCACCAGCGTCTGGCGCAGCGCACCGGCGGTGATCGGCGCGATCTCGCCCACCGCCATCTTCACCGCGACGATGTTGAGCCCCAGGTGACGTTCATCGCGACCACCAGCGACGCTCGATCGCGCCGAACGGCAGGGTAATGCAGAACGGCGGACATCGCGGCTCCGTGGCGCGGCGACCGGCGTGTAAACCGCCGACGCGGGTCAGCCGGTGCGGACGTAGAAGCCGCGATGGGCGTCGACAGCGCGCGAACAGCGGGGTCTGGCCGATCACCGTCTCGCCCGCGCCGAGCACCAGCACCGCCCGGGCGCAGCGCCCGCGAACCGCTCGAACCAGCTCGTCTTGGTCTCGGGAGAGGTAGAGGAGGACGTTGCGGCAGAAGACGAGGTCGAACGCTCCTGGCGGCGCCGGGTCGGCGGCGAGTTCATCCGGCGGTACGAGATGCGCGCGGAAGCTCGGGGCTCGCCACCCACTCGCCGTCTCGCTGCGTCGAACCAGCGCATCATGCGACGGATCGGCAGCCGCGCTGGATCTCGAACTGGGTGAAGCAGCCGGCGCGGGCGCGCGAGCGCCGCGGCGACACGTCGGTAGCGACGATCTCGGGCGGGGGCGCCTCGCGCTCGGCGAGCAGCATCGCCAGCGACAGCGGCTCCTGCCCGGTCGAGCAGCCCGCGCTCCAGACGCGCGCGCGGCGATCGATGCGCGACCGCCTCGGCGATCTGGTCGAACACCGCCGCGTCGCGGAAGAAGGGTCTCGCCGTTGAGCAGCGCCTCCTCGACCTGGTCGCCCAGCGTGCGCTCGTCGCCGCCGAGCAGGCGCGACGACGAGCTGGTCGAGCGTGTCGAGCCCGCGCTCGCGCAGCAGGGCTCAGCGCGGTGTCGAGCCGCCAGGCGCGGTAGCTCGCGAGCTGCTGGCCGGTCCGCGCCTCGAGCAGCGCGGTGAGCACCGCGGTGGCCGTGGACGTGCGGCCGGCTGAGCGCGGCGGCGGGTCATGCGCGGCGACCCGCGACGATGCGGGTGGCAGCAGTGCTTCGGGCGGAGCACTGCCTGCGCGATGGCGGCGACCGCGCCGGGCATCCCCCACACCACCGAGCGGGCGCGGTCCTGCACCACGCACGCGCCGCCCGCGCCTGCAGGCCGCCGCGCGCCTTCGGCGCCGTCGCGGCCCATACCGCTCAGCATCACCGCGAGCGCGTCGCCGCCGAAGACGTCCGCGACCGAGGCGAGCATCGGATCGACCGAGGGCAGGCAGCCGCTCGCTTGGGCTTCGCGGGTAAGCCGGATCGCGGCACCGCCATCGGCGAGCGCGACGCAGCGCAGATGGGCGTCGCCTGGCGCGACCACGATGCGGCCGGGCGCACCCGCAGCCGGTCGGTCGCGACCTCGCACGGGCGGCCGGCGAGCACGGCGAGCTGCGCGGCGAAATAGGGCATGAACGAGGCCGGCAGGTGCTGGGTGACGAGGATCGGCGCGACGAAACTGGCCGGCAGCGCGCCGAGCAGGCGGCCGAGCGCGTGGATGCCGCCGGTCGAGCGCCGATCGCGACCACGTCCCGAACGACTGGTCGGTCCGGGCGGACGCGCCGGCGCGGCGCGACGGCGTCTTCGCGGCGGGCGGCTCGCGCGGCGGACGGTCGATCAGGGCTCGATCAGCGCACAGCGTCGGTCAGCGTGGCGGCGAACTGCCGCCGAATGATGCCGCGCCCGGCTTCACCAGCGTGTCGGCCGCGCCGAGCGCCAGCGCCTGGCACGGTCGGCGCGCGCCGCGTCGCAGGCGGAGGAGACGACCAGCACGCGCGCCGCCGCCGGCGGCGAGCAGTCGGGCAGCGCGGTGAGCCCGTCGACCCCGGCATGGCGATGTCGAGCACGACAGGTCACCGCCGCGGCGCGCAGGCAGCGCGCGCCGCCGCGCGGCGCTGCCGACCGCCACCGGCGACCGCCAGCGCCGCTCGCCTCGATCATGCGCGCCAGCACGCTGCGCGCGACCGCCGAGATCGTCGACGATCAGCACGCGCGGGCCGGCGGCTCCGCGATCGGTCGGAAGGCGGGACGGGCGCATGGCGGCGGCCGTCTGGGCTCAGGCGACGCCGACGAGCTGGAGCTTGCTCTCCAGCGTCTCGCGATCGAACGGCTTCATGACATACTCGTCGGCGCCGGCGTCGATCGCGGCGCGGATGTGCGCCATGCCGTTCTCCGTGGTGCAGAAGACGATCTTGGGACGCTGCTCCAGCGCCGCGCCGTCGAGCGCGCGCAGGAAGTCCATCCCGCTCATCACCGGCATGTTCCAGTCGAGCAGCACCACGTCGGGGGCCTCGCGGGCAGGCGTCGAGCGCCTCGCGCCCGTCGCCGCCTCGCGCACGGTGAAGTCGAGCGTCTCCAGGATGTGGCGGGCGACCTTGCGGATCACCTTGCTGTCGTCGACGACCAGGCAGGTCTTCATGGGCTTACGCCTTGAAGGAAAACGGACGATTGGCTGCTTGCAGCGGGGCGAGCGGTAAGCGGCGCGTTACGTCCGCGGCGAGCGGCTGCGGGACCAGGGCGGCGATGTCGATCGCGAGCACCGGCTCGGGCGCCGTCGCGCTCGACCATCCGGTCGCGATCGCGCGCCACGCCGGGTCGAGCGCGAGCCCGGCGGGCAGCGGTGGCGGCTCAGCGGGGCGATGTCCTCCAGCAATCGTCGACCAGCAGCGCGTATTCGTGGCCGTCGACGCGCGGGTGATCACGGCGCGCGCGGGTCGCGTCGGCGCGCGCCGCCAGCCGAGCGCGACCGCGCGGGTCGATCACGGTGACCGACGCGGCTGCGCAGCGCGGCGAGCCCGACGCACGCCGGGTCGCGCGCGGCACCGCGACGACCTCGCCGAGATCGACCACCGCCTCGACCGATCGGCGGGGATCGCGACCGGCCGCGGCCGGCGAGGGTGGCGAGCAGGAACAATTCGTCACGCGCGGCTCCGCGCTCGCCTCCGCGATCGCGGCGACCAGCGCGGCGCGATCGTATCGGTAGATGCTGTCGGCGCCCCTGCCCTTGCGCGCGCAGGCGGACCGCGCGGGCGCCGCTGGCCGGCGGCGCGGCGGTCGCTCTCCATCGCCAGCACCACGTCGCCGCGCTCGTGCGGCGCGAGCGCGTCGACGCAGCGATAGCCCGGCGCCTCCAGCACGGGGCGCAGGAAGCGGTCCATCCAGCCGCCCGCGTCGGCGCGCAGCAGGCAGAGCGGCCGGCCGCGGCGGGCGGCGTCGCCCGCGAACAGCCGTGGCGTCGACCAGCTCGACCGCTCGCCCGATCGACCACCACCCCGGCGATGCCGGATCGACCGGTGCGCGGGGCGCGCGGGGGCAGGCGCACGATGTCGTGCGGGTTCGGCGACGGCATAGGCGATCTCGCCTCGCCGTCGTCGTGGAGGCGCAGCAGCGGACGATCGCCCGGCGGCGCCCGCGCGACCGCACGCGGCACCGTCAGCGCCCGTCGCCGCGACCAGGCGCAGCCGCCGCCGGTCAGCGGATCGCCGATGCGGGCACGCGCTCGACGCGGTCGATCGCGCCAGCGGCGATGGCGCGGCGGCGCCGTCGAGGTCGTCGAACAGCAGCGCCGCCTCTTCCTCCTCGCGCCTCCTCGTCCGCCGCGCGGAGCGGTCGGCGTGGCGGCGCGTCGAAGCGAGTCCCGCGGCGGGCGGCGATGCCCGCCTGGTCGAGCAGCAGCATCGGCAGCGCCGCTGTCGGGCAGCGTCTGGCCGGCGTAGAGGCCGGTCGCCATCACCGCCGGGGCGGCGGGCTTGACCACCAGCTCCTCGGTGTCGAGCACCGCGTCGATGCCGAGCGCGTAGCTGCCGTCGCGGGTCACGACGACGATCGCCAGCAGCGCGCAGGCTCGGCTCGATCGCGCGCCGTCGATGCCGAGCAGCGCAGCGAGGTCGACCACCGGCAGCGCGCGCCGCGCAGCGGTCGCGACGCGCGCGTCGCCGAGCCGGTCGATCCGCACAGCGCGGCGCGGCGCCGCGACGATCTCCTCGATCGCTGGCGCGGATGGCGAAACGCTGCCCGCCGACGCCGACCGACGATGGTCGAGATGATCGCCAGCGTCAGCGGCACGTGGAGGACGACGGTCAGCCCGTGCCCCGGCCGGTTGCGCAGCGCGACGCCCGCCGCCGATCGCCTCGACGTTGGCGCGCACCACGTCCATGCCGACGCCGCGGCCGGAGATCGTCGGTGACGGCGTCGCGGCTCGACAGGCCGGGCTCGAAGACGAGGTCGAGCGCTGCGGCTCGCTCAGGCGTCGCGCACCTCGGCGGCGGCGCGAGCCGGTCGGCGGCGACCGCCTTGGCGGCGAGCCGGCGACGTCGATGCCGCGCCGTCGTCGGTCGACCTCGAGGGATCGGTTGCCCGACTGGCGCGCGCTGACGCTGAGCCGCCCGGTCTCGGCGCTTGCCGGCGGGCGGCGCTCGGCCGGCGGCTCGATGCCGTGGTCGATCGCGTTGCGGATGATGTGGACCAGCGGATCGCGCATCACCTCGATCATCTCGCGGTCGAGCTCGACGTCGGCGCCGTCGATCGCAGCGCCACCGCCTTGCCGACCGCTCGCGGCGGTGTCGCGCACCATGCGCGGCAGCGTGGCGAACAGCGCGTCGATGCGCTGCATCCGGTGCGGGTCACGGTGTCGCGCAGGTCGGCGACGTGTGAGCGACAGCCGCTCCAGCGCGGCCTCGACCGCCGGGTCGGCGCGCGCCGTCGCGCAGGCGGCGGGCGAGCTCGTTGCGGGCGATCACCATGTCAGACATGCCGCCCATCATCCGGTCGAGCAGGTCGACCGACAGGCGCACGCTGCGACTGGCGCGCGCGGGGCGCGGCGCGGCGCGGGCGGCGGCGGCTGCGTCCGCCGTCAGCGCGGCGATCAGGAGGTCGTCCCCTGATCGTCGAGCGCGGCGCCGGCGTCGATCGCCTCCACCTCGCCGATGCGGTCGACGATCGCCAGCACGGCGTTGACCAGCGCGGGATCGGGGCGACGTTCGCCGTCGCGTACCGCGGCGAGCGCGTCCTCCGCGGCATGGCTGAGCCGAGCGAGGCGCGGCAGGTCGAGAAAGCCGCAGCTTCCCTTCACCGTGTGGACGAAGCGGAAGATCGCGTCGAGCCGGGCGCGGTCGGCCGGGGTCGGCCTCCCACGCGACGATCTCGCCCGAGAGCGCCTCCAGCGTCTCGCGCGTCTCGGCGATGAATTCGGCTGCAGCAGGTCGTCCATCGCGCCCGTGTGCGTTGTGGCGGGGCGATGGTTAAGGCCGGTTAGACCCCGTCGTCGGCAGGGTGGCGCCGAACAGCAGCGATCATGAAGGCCGCCCTCGGCCGGCTCCGCCACCTCGACCGAGCCGCCGCGCTCCGCGACCAGCTGGTTGACGAGATAGGCGCCGCGCGCGCGTGGGCGTCGCCGTGTCGGCGCTGCCGTCGGTCAGCGTCCACTTGAGCTCGGGGTCGAGCACGATGCGCTGGCCCTGGGCGCGGATCACGATCTCGACCTGCCGCCGCCATTCTCCTCGCCGCCGATGTCGAGCGTGCCGCCGCGCACCAGCGCGTCGCCGGCGATCAGCACCAGGTTGAGCAGCACCTTGACCGCCGCCTTGGGCAGCGTGCCTCGCCTCGACCAGCCAGTTGGGCTCGACCGCTTGGTTGTCGGCGAACAGCCCCTCGATCGCGAGCCGCGCCTCGCGCGTGTCGACCAGCTCGCCGAAGCCGCCGGCGGCACCGAAGGCGAGGCGAAAGAATTTGAGCTTGCCGGCGGACGCGCGCGCTCTCGGCGAGGAGGTCGAGGCAGCGCTGCGCGCATCCGGATCGGTCTCGTCGGCGAGCAGCTCCAGCCCGTTGTTGAGCGCGCCGACCGGCGAGAGGAGGTCGTGGCACAGCCGCGAGCAGAGCAGGCTGGCGAAATCCGACCGGGCTGATCGTCATGGGCTTTCCCCTTGGCGGTGGCGCGTTGTGGCGGCGGGCGGCGCGCGCGCAAGGTCAGGTGACGACGAGCGCCACCGGATCGAAGCGATCGTGCAGCGCGCCGTCGGCGACCGCGCGCCAGGCGGTGACCTCCCGCGCCGCGGCGACGATCAGCCAGAGGCGCCGTCGGGCCGCGGCGTCGGCCGCGTCGGTGGCGGGGGGTTCGGCGCGCCCGAGGGGTGCGAGTGGTAGTGGCCGATCACCGCGGCCCGCCGGCGCGCGGCGCGCGGTGCGCGGCGAGCAGCGCGGCGGGATCGATCTCGAAGCGGGTGGCGGGTCGGTGCGACGTTGGCGCAGGGGCGCGCTCGTCATGACCGGGCTCGTCCCGTCCACCGCCCAGGCGAAGCCGCAGGTGGACCCGCGCGGACTCAGTCGCATGACGCTCGGCGAGCAGGCCGCACACTTCCGTGACGTCGCGCGTGGGCGCGACGATTTGCGCCACCGCACCGCTTGAAATCGCACCCCATCCCCATCTCGCTGAACGAATGGACCGGGGGTTTCCATCATTCAAGCGACGATCGCGCGGCGCGCCGACGGCTGGCGGCTGGATCGCGCGCTGGCCGACGCGGTGCCGACGCTGTCGCGCGAGCGGCTGAAGGTGCTGATCGCCGCCGGGCGGTGAGCGCGCGACGGCGTGGCGTGCGCGACCCGGCCAAGAAGGCGGCGCGGGCGGCGTGTTCGCGGTCGCGGTCCCCGAGCCCCACCCCGCGCACAACGAGGCGCAGGACATCCCGCTCGTCGTCGCGTTCGAGGACGAGCACCTGATCGTCGTCGACAAGCCCGCCGGGCTGGTCGTCCATCCGGCCTGCGGCAACCCCGGACGGGACGCTGGTCAACGCGCTGCTGCACCATTGCGGCGGCTCGCTCGGGATCGGCGGGGTGGCGCGGCCGGGGATCGTCCACCGCATCGACAAGGACACAGCGGGCTGATGGTCGCGGCCAAGACCGACCGCGCGCACGAGGGGCTGGCCGAAGCAGTTCGCCGCGCACTCGATCGAGCGGCGCTACCTCGCGATCGCGGGCGGGCACCCGCCCGCCCGCCGGCACGGTCGACGCGCCGCTCGCGCGCTCGCCCGCCGAACCGCAAGAAGGTGGCGATCGTCGCCGGCGGCAAGCGCGCGGTGACGCACTATCGCACGCTGGAGCGGCTGCGCGCCGCGGCGCTGGTCGAGTGCCGGCTGGAGACGGGGCGCACGCATCAGGTGCGCGTCCACATGGCCTCGATCGGCCATGCCTTGCTCGGCGACCCGGTGTATGGCAGAACGAAACAGGATCACAGGGCGCTGCTGACGCGCCTCGTTTTCGCCGGCAGGCGCTGCACGCGGCGCGGCTCGGCTTCGTCCATCCGGTGACAAGCGTGGCTTGGCGTTCGATAGCCCGATGCCCGCCGACATGCAGGAACTGTTCAGTCACCTCCACGTATAGGTTCACGAGCGATCCGCCGCTCGGCGCGGCGGATCGGTAGAAAGGAGATTGGATCATGGCGGCCGCAGCAACGTCCCGCGACGATCCCGCGCTGGGCGGCGAGCAGAGCCTCAACCGCTACCTGCCGAGATCAAGAAGTTTCCCGATCCTGGCGCCCGAGCAGGAGTATATGCTCGCCAAGCGCTTCCAGGAGCACGGCGACACCGAGGCGGCGGCGCAGCTCGTCACTCGCACCTGCGGCTCGTCGCCAAGATCGCGATGGGCTATCGCGGCTACGGCCTGCCGACCGTCCGAGCTGATCAGCGAGGGCAATATCGGCCTGATGCAGGGCGTGAAAAAGTTCGAGCCCGACCGTGGCTTCCGCCTGGCCACCTATGCCATGTGGTGGATCAGGGCCTCCATCCAGGAGTACATCCTGCGCTCGTGGAGCCTGGTGAAGATGGGCACCACCGCCAACCAGAAGAAGCTGTTCTTCAACCTGCGCCGGATGAAGGCGCGGCTCGACGCGTTCGAGGACGGCGACCTGACGCCCGAGAACGTGCAGAAGATCGCCACCGACCTCGGCGTGGCCGAGGCGGATGTCGTATCCATGAACCGCCGCATGGCGATGGGCGGCGACACCAGCCTCAACGTGCCGATGCGCGAGGACGGCGAGGGCGAGTGGCAGGACTGGCTCGCCGACGACGCGCCGCTGCAGGACCAGACGGTGGTCGCCGAGGCGCAGGAAGCGGACGTGCGCCACGGGATGCTGGTGTCGGCGATGGACGACCTGAACGACCGCGAGAAGCACATCCTGACCGAGCGCCGGCTGACGGACGATCCCAAGACGCTGGAGGAGCTTTCCCAGGTATACGGCGTCAGCCGCGAGCGCGTACGCCAGATCGAGGTGCGCGCCTTCGAGAAGCTGCAGAAGGCGATGATGCGGATCGCCGGCGAGAAGCGCCTGCTGGCGCCGGTCGTGACCGAGCCGGGCCGGGTCGTCGTCGGCCGGTGGCGCGGGCGGGCTTTGCCATCGCGGCGCCGGCGGCTGCGAGGCGGGTTTCGAGTGGTCGGCTGGGCTCCGTCGGGCGGGCGATCGCGTCTACTACAAAGGCGGGGGCGGCGGGACCCTCGCCGGCGGCGAGGCGATGCACCGACGTCATCGGTCGACGCCGGCTGCGGCTGGCTCACTCGGCGGGCGCAACCCTGGGCGGTCGCCTCGGCGGCGGCTACGGCTTCGCCGACCGTCGACCGCGCCCGCCAACTGGGACGTCAGTGGCGCGATCTCGGCTTCTGCGCGGACCGAGCAGCAGGAGCGTTTCGCAGGCGGCTGGGAGCGGGCGCCCGCGCGGGGGCGCCTTGCGCGGCGGGCCCGACCGGCCCGCTTCGCCGCCGCCGGTCGACGGCATGGCGCCGGCGATGATCGACGCGATCTCGGCTACGCCAACGGCGCCCGCTCGCCGCCGTGTCTCGCTGCACGACTGGGGCGTACGAGGATGCCGCGACCGCCGACAATTGGGCGCTGCCCGCCGGCTACGGGACGCTGATCGCGCATGCCACGCGGCGGGCGGTGCGGCTCGGCACGCCGTGTCGGTCGATCATCGCGGCGGACGGCCGCGCTCGACACGCCAGCGGCGGGACGATCGAGGCGACGCGCGTGATCGTCGCGTGCCGACCACCGTGCTGGCGACGGCGAGGCGCTGCGTTTCCCCGCCCTGCCCGCCAAGCACGCCGCCGCCGCGCTGCCGCTCGGGCTCGCCGACAAGGTGTTCCTGCACGTCGACGGGCCGGGGAATGGCCGCGCACGCGCACCTGATCGGCGACCCGCACCGCGCCTGCACGCCAGCCATCGCCTGTCGCCGTTCGGCTGGCCGTTGATCGAGAGCTTCTTCGGCGGCGACTGCGCCGAGGCGCTGGAGCATGCCGGCGATGGCGCGGCCGCCGCCTTCGCCATCGACGAGCTGGTGCGCCTGCTCGGCAGCGACTGGCGCGCGGCTCCCGCCCGCTCGCCGCCCGCTGGCGGCACGCGCGCGCTGGATTCACGGCAGCTACAGCCACGCCGCGTCGGGGCGCCGGCGCGCGCGCGGTGCTGGCCGAGCCGGTGGACGAGCGCCTCTTCTTCGCCGGAGAGGCGTGCCACCATCACGACTTTTCCACCGCGCACGGCGCCTATGCGACGGGGATCGCCGCCGCCGAGGCGTGCTGGCTTTGCACCTGGCGCGCGCGCGTAATAATCAGCGCGATGAGCGCGCCTCCTCCGCACCGGCTGTTCTGAAGCTCCTCGGCTTCATCCTGGTGTCGAGTCGTCTGGGTGCTGATCCTGCGCTTCGTGCCGCCGCCGTTCACCTGACGATGGCGGGCGACCTGCTCGCCGGCCACTCGGTGACGAAGGACTGGACGCCGTTGTCGCGGATCGATCGCGACATGCCCGCCGCCGCCATCGCCGGGGAGGACGGGCGCTTCTGCGCGAGCCACAACGGCTTCGACTGGCGCGGGATCGCCAACGCCGCCTACCGCAACAGCAAGGGCGGGCGCATCCGCGGCGGCTCGACCATCAGCCAGCAGACCGCCAAGAACGTGTTCCTGTTCCAGGGCGGCGGCTACGTGCGCAAGGCTTTCGAGGCATGGTTCACCCTCCTGATCGAGGGGATGTGGCCCAAGCGGCGGATCATGGAGGTGTACCTTAACGTCGCCGAGACGGGGATCGGGACCTACGGCGCGAGGCGGGGCGATCCGCTACTTCAACCACGCGCGACGCGGCTGAGCCCGACCGAGGCGGCGCGGATCGCGGCGGTGCTGCCGCTGCCCAAGAAGCGCGCGGCGATCGCGCCCACCGGGTTCGTGCGCCGCCACGGCAACGTCATCGCGCGCACGTCGGCTGGGTCGTCCGGCGCGGGGGCTGCGGCGCTGGACAACGTGCCTCGTTCGTGCTGAGCTTGTCGAGCGCCGCCCTTCCGACTTCGCGCCGCGGTGACGAAGAACGCCCTTCGACAAGCTCAGGGCGAACGATCGCCGCCCGCCGCCTTGTCGATCGCCTTGACCGCGTCGCCGCCTTGTCCGCGGTCTCGCGCTCGACCGCCCGCGGCGCCGGCGACGCGCCGTCCTTGCGCGGTGTCGTTGCGGTTCTGCGACGAACAGGAAATAGGCACCGACGATCACCGCGATCAGCACGGCAAGTCCGATCAGCAGCCCGCCGCCGCCGCTGCGCCGCTCGATGATGGTGGTGTGCGGCGTGGTGGTCTCGGTCACGCGTTCGTCGGCCATGATACGCAACTCCCCTGTTCGTGACGTGAAGGCGGCAACGCCGCGTCGCGGCGATTGTTCCCGGCGAAATGGTTATCAGAACGGCAGCTTGAACCCCGGCGGCAGCGGCATGCCGCTGGTCATCTTCGCCATCTCGGCGAGGAGCGGCGTCCGCCTTCGCCCGCGCGTCGTTGAGCGCGGCGGCGATCAGATCCTCCAGCATCTGCTTCTCGGATTTCTCGATCAGCGAATCGTCGATCGCGACGCGATGATCCGCCCTTTGGCCGATGCCTTCACCTTCACCAGCCCGCCGCCCGAGACCCCCTCGACCTCGATCGTGTCGAGGTTGTCCTGCGCCTTCTGCAGCTCGCTCTGCACGTTCTGCGCCATGGCGAGGATCTCGTCGAGGTCCTTCACGTCACAGCTCCCTTGCTTGGGCCTCGGTCAGTTCGCCGTCGGGAAAGGTGGCCAGCGCCGCCTTCACCAGGGGGTCGAGCGCCGCCTGGCGCGCGCGCCTCCGCGGCTCGCCTTCGCCGCCTCGCGCAGCGTCGGCGCGCCGGCGCGTCGGCGAAGCGAGCTTCCAGTTGCGCCGGTCGCGCGCTTGAGCGCGTCGGCGAGGTCGTCGTCAGCGTGCTCGGCGCGAGCGGGCGCGCTGCCGCTCAGCACGAGCTCGCCCGGCGCGTAGCGGACGACGCGCGCGCTGTGGCGCAGGCGCCGCGACGGCGTGGTGCCCTTGTCCTCCAGCAGCGTCGACCAGCCCGGCGAAGCTCGTCGGGCGGGTCCCGCGCGTGCCTCGGCGCGGCGCGCTCGGGCGGCGGGCGGCGGCGGCGGCGGCTGTACGGCGTCGCGGGCGCCTGCCGCTCGCCAGCGCCGCGCCAGCTCGCCGGGTCGGGCAGCTGGAGGCGTGGATGACGCGCAGCAGCGCCATCTCCGCCGCCTCGATCGGCAGCGCCGCCGGCGACCTCGTCGTGCCCCTTCAGGAACAGCTGCCACAGCCGGTGGAGCGCCGGGAAGGAGAGCGCGCCGCCCACTCGCGAAGGCGCGCGCGCTCCTCCGCCGGCTGCGCGGGATCGGGCGCGGCGCCGACCTTGACCAGCGTGATGCCGTGCACCGCTCCAGCAGCGCGCGCAGCACGCCTGCGGATCGACGCCGGTCGTACTGGCGGCGCAGGCGGCCAGCGCGCCCGGCGCGTCGGCGGCGAGCAGCAGCGCGAAGCAGGTCGCGCACCGCGCCGCGGTCGACAGGCCCAGCATCTCGCGCACCGCGTCGGCGGTCACGCCGCCGCCCTCGAGTCGGCGTGGGCGATCGCCTGGTCCAGGATCGACAGCCCGTCGCGCGCCGAGCCCTCCGCCGCGCGCGCGATCAGCGCCAGCGCCTCGGGCTCGGCGCGACGCCCTCCGCCGCGACGATCGGCGAAATGCTCGGCCAGCTTCTCGCGGGATGCGGCGCAGGTCGAAGCGCTGGCAGCGCGACAGCACGGTGATCGGAACCTTGTTCACCTCGGTCGTGGCGAACACGAACTTCACGTGCTCGGGCGGCTCCTCCAGCGTCTTCAACAGCGCGTTGAAGGCGTTCTTGGAGAGCATGTGGACCTCGTCCACGATGTAGATCTTGAAGCGCGCGCTGACCGCGGCGTAGCGCGACGCGTCGATGATCTCGCGGATGTCGTCGATGCCGGTGTGGGAAGCGGCGTCCATCTCCACGACGTCGACGTGGCGCCCCTCGGCGATGGCGCGGCACGGCTCGCACACGCCGCACGGGTCGATCGTCGGCCCGCCCTGCCCGTCCGGGCCGATGCAGTTGAGCGCCTTGGCGATCAGCCGCGCGGTGCTGGTCTTCCCACCCGCGCACGCCCGGTCATCAGGAAGGCGTGCGCCAGCCGGTCGCGCTTGATCGCGTTGCCGAGCGTCTGCACCATCGCATCCCGGCCGATCAGCGCCTCGAAGGTCTGCGGGCGATACTTGCGCGCGAGCACGCGATACTCGTGCCGCTGCGGCTGCGCCGGTTCATCGAGGCCGAGGAGGGTGTCGGTCATGCGGCGGCGCGAATAGGGTTGAGGCGGGCGCGGGCGGTCGTTAAAGGGGTCGAGGGGGGCGGCGGGCAACGACGGCGCGCGGCGGCAGGTTGCGGCCATGGCCGGGCGTCGTCGCCGTGCGCGGCGCCAGCGGAATGCCACGGCGGCGTCGCCGGCAGGGATGGAGTGCGTGCGGAAACTCGCGTGGATGAGCGGGTTGAGCTGCCGCGGCGAGTTTCGGCGATCGTTGGCGCTCGGCCCGGCCCGCGAACCTTGCCGCTGGCGCGAGCCAGCGCCTTCGCGCCAGCGCGCTGCGCGGTATGAGCCGGACGACCCGCGGCGAAATCGTTGCGGCTGCTTCCTTCAGGACCTGACCAGGTTGGCGACGACCACGTCCGCCCGCTCCCGCGCGCCATGGCGGGCCGGGCGGCGCGATCAAGGCTCAGCGCGGCGCGCGGCCGGCACGCGGCGCCGACCCGCGCGCGACAGGCCAGTCGAGCGAAGCGCCCCGCCGCGCCGCGCCGAGCGGCGCGACCCTCGGCGCCCGGGCGCGCGGCGAGCCGTGCCCGCGGCGCTCGCCACGTGATAGCGCCGATCCGTGCCAGGCGCCTCGTCGCGCGGGCCGCCGTAGCGCGTCGCGCTGCGCCTCCGCCGGGGCCGGCGGTCTTCGGCGCGCTCGCGCTCACCGGCCAGGGCCGCGAACATGATCGCATGCGGCAGCGATACCCAGGGCGTCGCCCAGCGGCAGCACCGCGCAGATACGCGGCGTCGAACGGCGCCGCGCCGGGTTCCGTTACCGTGCGCCGCGGCGCAGAGCGCGCGAGCGTGGCCCGCGCGCCCGCCGTCGCCGCGCAGCGACGCGCTCGTCGCCAGCCGAGGCGATCGTCGCGCCAGCGCTGCGCCTCGCCGGCGAGCCGCGATCGGGCGCCAGGTCGATGGGCGATGATCCTCATGGTTCCGCGCACGCCGAACGCGGCGGCCGCCAGCCGCCGGCCGCGCGAGGACGTGGCAGGTCGCGCCGGCGAGCTCGCCCCGCCGCGTGCCCCAGCGGCTGGTTGCCTGGCGTAGCGCTGGTCGCGCCGCGCGCAGGTTGTCGTCGAGCATGCCCCTCCTCGCCGGCGGCGGCGCCGCGAAGCCAGTCACGCCGCGACGCTGCGCGTCGCCGGCGGCGCGATGCGGTCGAGCGCCGGTCGTGCCTCCAGCGCTGCCGGCGGCGCCGCGCCGAGCAGCCGTCGCGCCCGATCGAGCGCGCGGCGTCGCTCAGCGCCAGCGCGCGACGCGGCTCCGCGGCGGTCCGCCGCGTCGGCGCAGGCGAGCGCGGCGGAGAAGGCCGCGGTCGGTGTAGCGGATCCAGCCCAGCCGCTCGCCGGCGCGCCTCTTCGCGCCGACGTCGAGGCCGGCCGCCCCGATCCGCTGGCGCAGGCCGACCCGAAGGCGCGTCGCGGCGATCGCTCATCGCCGGCCACGTCGAGCCGTCGCGGCGCACGTTGAGGTTGCGACAGTAGCGATCGCACGTCGGTCCGCCGTTGACCGACCAGCCGCGCCCAGCCGCGTCGGCGTCCGGGGCCGTGGCGGCGTCCGCCTCCAGCCCGTTCGCGCATCAGCCCGCCGAACGCCGAACCCGGCGCAGCGCGGGGCTGAGCGTGCCCGAGCGCCGTCCTCCTGGTCGCCGCCGTGGAGCAGCGGCGCGAGCGTCACGCCGTCCCTGATCCACAGCGCGCCGATCCCCTGGGGGCCGTGGATCTTGTGCGCCGAGACATCGCGACGAGGTCGACGTTCGTCGGGGATGAACGGCACGCGGCGTAGCCCTGCACCGCGTCGCACAGCATCAGCGCGCCGGCCGCGTGCGCCAGCGCGGCAGCCGCCGGCGACCGGCTGATCACGCCGATCTCGTTGTTGACCAGCATCGCGGCGACCAGCCCCTGGCCCGCGCCGATCGCGCAGCATGGCGGTCGAGGTCGACCAGCGGCGGCCCGCGGTCGGGAGCCCGCCGACCGGCAGCACCATCGCCGACCGCCCGACCGCGCGCGCTTCCGCGGCCACCGCGTCGAGCACGGCGGCGTGCTCCGTCGCGACCGTCACGATCGGCCGGTGGTGCCCTTGATTGCCCAATTGAGCGCCGCGGTCGCGCCGCTGGTGAAGCGACGTGGCTGGGCCGCCGCCGCGGCAGCAGCGCCGCGGACGCGCGCCCGCGCCCCGCCACGGCGCCGCGCGCCCCTCGCGGTGCGGCGAGTGCGGGTTGGCGTGCTGGTCGCGCAGCCACGGCAGCATCGCGTCGAGCGCCTCCGGCGCCAGCGGCGTCGTCGCCTGATAGTCGAGATAGGTCACGCCGCATCGCCCGCCGCCGCGCGATCGCGCGCCGATCGCGCGCCACAGGCGGCGACGAAGCGATCGTCGATCATCCTCGTGTCGCGCGCGCCCGAAGCTGACCGATCACCACCTCGCGCAGCGCCGGCGGTAGCCGCCGCCCATCGCGGCCAGCACGTGGCTCGGCGCTGCGTCCGAGGCGCAGGCGCTGCCCGCCGACACCGCGATGCCGGCGAGGTCGAAGCGGATCAGCTGCGCCGCCGCCGACACGCCCGGCATCCGGTAGGCGCGATCGCCGAGCGCGGGTCGCAGCGCGGGCGCGATCTCGCCGCCCGAGCGGGATCGCGTCGTCATCAGCCGCTCGGCCGGCGGCGCAGCCATGTCGGCTCCGCGCTCGACCAGCGCGGCGCGAGCCGAGCACGCCGGCAGGTTCTCGGTGCCCGGCGCGATAGCGCGCTCCTGCCCGCCGCTCGGGCGCAGAGGTCGCGAGGTCGCGCACGAACAGCGCGCCGATCCCCGGCGGCCGGCCGCGCTTGTGCGCCGACATCGCGACGATCGGCCGCGCGGCACCGCAGTCGGCCGCGCGGGCATCTGCGCCGCGTCGACCGCAGCACCGCCCGCCGCGGCGCGCGACGATCCGCGGCGATCGCGGCGATCGGCTGGATCACGCCGGTCTCGCTGTTGGCCCATTGCACGCAGCAGCGCGACCAGGGCGTCACCGCGCTCCAGCGGCCGGTCGAGCGTCGTCCGTCGTCGTCCACCGGCGAGCATCGGCCGCCCTCGGCGCGGCGCCAGCACCGCGTCGTGCTCGACCGCGGTGATCAGCACGCGCTGCGCCCGACCGCCGCAGCGCGATCGCCAGCGCCTCGCTCGCGCCGCTGGTCAGGATCACCTCGCCCGCCCAGCCGTAGCGGCGCCGCGATCCGCGGTCCTCCAGCGCCGCCGCCGCCGCCCGCCCCTCGGCATGCGGGGCGACACGCCCGCGCGCCTGCCGCGGCCGCCATCGCGCGCGGCGGCGGGGCAGCGGGGTGGTCGGCGGCATGGTCGAGGTAGATGCGGTCGTCAAAATCGTTCCAAAAACGGCGGTCCGCCTATATAGCGCGCTCGTTTTCCGGCGGGAGTGCCCGCCGCCAGTCCGAAACGGGCGAGTTTTGCCATGCCCGAAGTCATCTTCCCGGCCCCGAAGGCCGTCTCGAGGGCGTTTCGCCCCGCCCCCGCCCGCGCGCGCCCGTCGCGATGATCCTGCATCCGCACCCGTCATCGGGCGGCACGATGAACAACGCGATCGTGCAGAACGTCTACAAGACCTTTCAGCGCCGCGGTTTCGCCACCCTGCGCTTCAACTTCCGCGGCGTGGGCAAGAGTCAGGGCACGTTCGACAACGGCGTCGGCGAGCTGTCCGATGCGGCATCCGCGCTCGATTGGGTGCAGAGCTTCCACCATGAGGCGCAGACCACCTGGGTCGCCGGCGTGTCGTTCGGCGCATGGATCGGCATGCAGCTCCTGATGCGCCGCCCCGAGATCCGCGGCTTCATCTCGATCGCGCCGCCCGCCAACATGTTCGACTTCTCGTTCCTCGCCCCCTGCCCCGCCTCGGGCATCATCATCCAGGGTGCCGAGGACGAGGTGGTGACGCCCCTCGGCCGACGCAGAAGCTGGTCGACAAGCTGCGCACGCAGCGCCACATCACGATCCACCACGACGTGATCCCGCGCGCCAACCACTTCTTCGAGCACGAGATGCCCGAGCTGATGCGGTCGGTCGACAATTACCTTGACATGCGGCTCGCGCCGGATTCGCCATCCGATCAGGTTGAGCGCGTGGGGCGGCGGAACTGAGCGACCGTCTCGGGCGACGCCGGGCCGACCAGATCACCGCTGCGCGCAGTATCACCCAGATCCGCACGTTGGCGAGCAGCACCGCCGCCATGACCAGCAGCAGCCCGGCACCGCCGCCCTTCCTGGGCCGGGTCGCGCCGCCGCACCGCAGCGCCATAGGGCCGCCTGCCGCCCGAAGCAGGCGAAGCACCGCCAGATCAGCACGTTCGCCAGCACCGCCGCCATCACCAGCAGCACGCGCCGCGACCGACGGCGGACGCAGCGGCGATCGCGACGCAGGCGAAGCGCCGAGCATCGCCGCCGGCGCGCGCATAGGCGTCCACGTCGACGTTGCCGCCCGACAGGATCACCGCGTTCCCCCCGGCTCCACCGAGCGCCCGGCGCGGCCCGGCGAGCACCGCCGCGAGCGCCACCGCGCCGCCGGGCTCCACCACCAGCCGCAACTTCTCCGCCGCCCAGCGCTGCGCCGCCGCCGTCTCCGCCTCGCTCACCGCCACGCCGGTGGCGTCGCGCCGCGACAGGACGTCGAAGGTCAGCGGCGACACCTCGCGTCGTCTCAGCGCGTCGCACGCGGTTGGCGGCGGCGAGTCGCCGACCGGCTCGATCCACCCCGCATCCAGGCTGCGGCGCATGTCGTCCCACCCCCCGGGCTCGACCACCGATGCGCGCGCTCCGACAGCGCCAGCGCGATCCCCGGCGCCAGCCCGCCGCCGCCGCACGGCGCCACGATATGCGTCGGCTGGCCCAGCCCCGCCGCGGCCATCTGCGCCGCCGCCTCGATCCCGGCGCTGCCCTGCCCTCGATCACCCACGGATCGTCGAAGCTCGGCACCAGCGTCGCGCCGCGCGCCTCCGCCAGCCGCGCCGCGATCGCCTCGCGGCTCTCTCGGTCGCGCGGTCGTAGCTCGACCACCTCGGCGCCGAGCGCCAGCGTCCCTCCACCTTGGCCGCGGCGCGTCGGCCGGCATCACGATCGTCGCGGCGATCCCGAGCCGCTTCGCCGCCCAGGCGACGCCCTGCGCGTGGTTGCCGCTGGAGAAGGCGACCACGCCCGCGCGCGCTGCGCCTCGTCCAGCGCGGTCAGCCGGTGCCACGCGCCGCGCAGCTTGAACGCGCCGATCGGCTGCAGCGATTCGGCCTTGAACGCGACCGCCTGCCCTTGATCTCGTGCACGAACAGCGGGCGTCGGCGGCAGGACCTGCGCCATCTTCGCGGCGGCATCGCGCACCCCGGCGCGGGTCGGTTGTCGCACAATCGTCACGGCTCGTCCCGCCGCAAAAAGTCCACGGGAAAACACTTTACACGGCAGGGTCGCCGTCCATAGATGCGCGCCTCCGCTGCCCCATGGGACTTCCACCGCAAGGCAGCTTTTCAACAGCAAGACCGGGGTTCGCCCAAGGCATTGGAGGTCCCTTGAATTGCACCAGCATCATCGCGCGCTGGGGCTAGCCCCGTTCGACCGTTGCCGTTCCTCCGTTTCGTGGGCGCCATCGACATCGCCAGAACCGCACCGGTCCAGCCGGTGACGCTCGTCCGTCCGCACCGCGCGCGCCGCCCGCTTCTTCGCGGAAGTTTCCCCGGCCGCTCGATGTACGCGGTGAAGGCGAACCCCTCGCCCGAGCTGCTGCGAGGTCCTGTGGGACAACGGCATCACGCACTACGACGTCGCCAGCCGATCGCCGAGGTGCGGCTGGTCGCGCGCACGCTGCCGGGCGCGACGCTCTGCTTCATGCACCCGGTGAAGGCCGAGGAGGCGATCGCCGAGGCGTATTTCACGCACGGCGTGCGCGTCTTCAGCCTCGATTCGCTGGACGAGCTGGAGAAGATCGCGCGCCACCCGCCACGCGTCCGACCTGACGCTGTGCGTCCGGCTGCGCGTGTCGTCCGAGCATTCAAGCTCAGCCTCGCCGCCAAGTTCGGCGCCGCGCCGCACGAGGCGAAGGAGCTGCTGTTCGCCGCGCGCCAGGCGGCCGACGCGCTCGGCATCTGCTTCCACGTCGGCAGCCAGGCGATGACGCCCGGACGCCTATGCCCAGGCGATGGAGCGCGTGCGCGCGGCGATCGTCGAGGCGGCGGTGACCGTCGACGTGATCGACGTCGGCGGCGGCTTCCTCGTCCTATCCCGGCATGGAGCCGCCGCCGCTGGAGCGCTATACTTCGAGACGATCCACCGCGCCTTCGAGAGTCGCTGCCGATCAGCTACTCGGCGGAGCTGTGGGCCGAGCCCGGCCGCGCGCTGTGCGCCGAGTACAGCGTCGCTCGTGGTGCGCGTGGAGCGCCGCCGGGGCGAGCTCTACATCAACGACGGCGCCTACGGCGCGCTGTTCGACGCGGCGCACATCGGCTGGCGCTTCCCGGTCCGCCTGCTGCGCGAGCCGGAGCAGTCGAGGTGCGCGACCATCCGTTCTCGTTCTACGGCCCGACCTGCGACGACCTCGACCACATGGCGGGCCCGTTCCTGCTGCCCGCCGACGTCCAGGCCGGCGACTATATCGAGATCGGCATGCTCGGCGCCTACGGCGCGGCGATGCGCACCGCGTTCAACGGCTTCGGCTCGGACGAGACGGTGGTGGTCGACCGACGAGCCGATGACGAGCCTCTACGTCGCCGGCGGAACGTCGCGTCGCGTCCAACGTCGTCACGCTGTAACATCCCGGCATCGACCATCCCATGCCGCGCGAGGCGGCGGTCTCCCGTACCGCCGAGGCCGCCCCAGCTTCGCTGGGGAACGACGCGTGCCTCGAAGAACCCATGACCGACACCCTCACCAAGACCGCCGCCGCAACCGCCGATCAACGACACCGCAAGGCCGAACTGCTGTCAAGCAGGTCGAGCACATCGACATCAAGAGCTTCGACGCGCGCCCGATCGTCGACGCGATGAAGAAGATGAGCTTCACCAGCCGCGATCTCGGCCGCGCGACCAAGATCTACAACCAGATGCTGGCCGACAAGGACTGCACCGATCTTCCTGGTGATCGCCGGCTCGACCTCGCGCCGGCGGCTGCATGGACCTCTACGCCGAGCTGGTGCGCTCAACATGGTCGACGGCATCGTCGCGACCGGCGCGTCGATCGTCGACATGGATTTCTTCGAGGGCTCGGCCACAAGCACTATCAGGCGCTCGAGGTGCCCGACGACGACACGCTGCGCTCGCTCTACATCGACCGCATCTACGACACCTACATCGACGAGGAGCAGCTGCAGGACTGCGACCACGATCAACAAGATCGCGAAGAGCGCTGGAGCCGAAAGCCTATTCCAGCCGCGCCTTCATCCGCGAGATGGGCCGCTATCTGGTCGAGCACGGCAAGAAGGAGAACAGCCTCGTCAAGCTCGCCTACGAGCATGACGTGCCGATCTTCTGCCCGGCGTTCGTCGACTCGTCGGCGGGCTTCGGCCTGGTCAAGCATCAGGTCGACCGCGCGAAGGAGGCAAGCCCTACATGGTGCTCGACGCGATCGCCGACTTCCGCGAGCTGACCGAGATCAAGATCAAGGCGGGCACCACCGGCCTCCTGATGATCGGCGGCGGCGTGCCCAAGAACTTCATCCAGGATACCGTCGTCTGCGCGGAAATCCTGGGCCACGAGGACGTGGCAGTGCACAAATATGCGGTGCAGATCCCGGTTGCCGACGTGCGCGACGGCGCGTGCTCGTCCTCGACGCTGCAGGAGGCGGCGAGCTGGGGCAAGGTGAACACCGGCATCGAGCAGATGGTGTTCGCCGAGGCCGGGTCGGTGATGCCGCTGCTGGCCAGCGACGCCTACCACCGCGGGCACTGGAAGGAGCGCGCCAAGCGCGGCTGGGCGAAAGCTGTTCGGCTGATTCGGCCAAGACGGGGCCGGTCGCGACTGGGGGAGGCCTCGCGCGAGCAACCATCATCGAAAGGCCGCCTGCTCCCCGTTCCGAAGTCGATGGAGTTACGAAGCTTCCCGAAGGGAGCCGCATGCCGCCAGCGCGATCCTCCAGCCCGTCGTCGCGCGTCGTCGCTGGCAATCGTCATGCTGGTCGTCCGCGATGCGCGTCGATCCGCATGGCAGCGACCGTCGGCACCACCGTTCCGCCGACGCCGTGCGATCGTTGCCGGCGCAGTGGAAGGCACAATTACAACCACCTGCTCGCCGAACAGCCGACGCTGTTCTACGCCGTCTGCCTCGTTGCTCACCGGCACCGGCGTGACGGTGTTCTGATGTCGCCTGAGGCTTATCGTCGGCGCGCCATCGCCCACAGCCCGGGCGACTGGTCAACCGCGCCGCGCATGGCGCTGCAATCCTCTTCGCACGCTGGCGCTCGCCGCCTCACCTCCACGCGCGCTGGCGGTGTTCTGATGCTGCGCCGCATCGCCGCGCTCATTCCGCCTGTTGCCGCGGCCGCCTCCACGACGGCCGCACCGGCGACAGCTGCCCGTGCCGGCTCCGCATGGAGGGCGATGTCCGCCCGGCGCTCAGCTGCACGCTCCCGGCGACCGGCCGGTGATGAGCGGCGACCGCCCGCGCCGCGAGCCGCGACGGGTCGCGTGGTCGGCGTCGACCCTGCCGCTCCCCGGCGGCGGCTATCAGATCGTCTCGGTCGAGAACGAGGGGATCAACGTCGCGCGGCGTCACCGTGTTCGTCTCGGCTATCGCCTGCCGGGCGAGGCTGGCTGGAGCCGCAGGACGTGCCGTTGCAGGACGGCAGCGCGCGATGAAGCTGATCCGTGCCGCGGGCCGCGCGTATCGGCATCGATCGGCGCGGCTCGGCTGCTCGGCTTCTCCGCCGGCGGGCTGCTCGCCGCCAGTCTGGCGGTGGCGCCTGGGCCGATCCGGTGTACGCGCAGGTCGATGCCGCGACGACGCCGATGCATCCCCGCCTACGCCGACTGATCTACCCCGTCGTCTCCGGCGACCGGATGCGCATCGGCAAATACCCGCCGCGCGCTTCGACACGCCGCGCGTCGACCGCACGACGCCGCCGCTGTTCATCGCCCACGCGCTCGACGATCCGGGTCGTTTCCGCCAGCGAGCCGCTGGCGATGCTGCCGCCGCGCGCGCGGAGGCGGGCGTGCCGGTCGGGCGCACTTCTTCCAGGAGGGCGGCCGGCTTCGCCCGCGCTACCTCGATCCGACGCTGCCGGGATCGCGCTGGCCCGCGCTGTTCGACGCCTGGATCACGCTCTCGGCGAGGCGCGGCTGATGGCGCGGGCGAGACGTTCGAGCGGCACCGCCAGCCGTGGACGCCCGACGAGGCTCAGAAGCTCCACCGCTCGCCGAAGAAGGGCATGGCGCTGAAGGCGATCGCCAAGGCGCTCAAGCGCTCGGAATCGACCAGGATCGCGCCAAGGCCGATGGCCTGTCGATCGCAAACTGCCTTAAAGCCGGCGCGCTTACGGCTGGCTGGAACCGGGCTCAGCAAAGGAAGGCGACGATTGTCCATGATCGCCGCGGGATCGACACTCGAACCCCGTTGATCGGGGTAGCATCCGCTCGAACGCTGCATCACCCTTCGAGACGCCGTTTCGACTTCGCTCAACCCGCGGCGCTGCGTCGCCGGTCTTCACCCCCCGCCACATCACCCGAACAATCGCAGGCTGCGTTCCAGCATCAGGAACTGCCACAGCGTCCGTCCTCGCGCCCGGTCCGGCGCCAGCCGCGAGCCAGTCGAACCAGCCGTGGTCCCCGCCAGCACCCCGCCGAGCAGCGGCGCCGGTGTCCGCCAGCGGCCGCGGAACCACGCGCTCACCGGCGTGACGAACCCCATCTTGGGCCGGTAGAGGATGTCGTCGCGGCAATGCCGCCCAGCGCCTGCTTCATCAGCCACTTGCCCTCGCCCCGGCGCAACCGCAGCGATACCGGCAGCGTCGCGGCGAACTCCACCAGGCGGTGGTCCAGCAAGGGCTCACGCGCCTCCAGGCTGACCGCCATGCTGGCGCGGTCGACCTTGGTCAGGATGTCGCCCGGCAGCCAGATCTTCATGTCGGCGTACTGCGCGCGGTCGAGCGGCTCGCGCGCGGCGCGTCGCGCATCGCGCGACGTAGCGTTCCTCGGCGCGGTAGCCGCCCATCGCGCGCATCGCCGCCGTCGAGAACAGCGCG
Source organism: Aegle marmelos (assembly GCA_030449875.1). Lineage (NCBI taxonomy): Eukaryota > Viridiplantae > Streptophyta > Magnoliopsida > Sapindales > Rutaceae > Aegle > Aegle marmelos. The sequence goes on from JASUUL010000098.1 coordinate 106,096, forward strand.
CGCGCAGCTCGGGCGTCGTCACGCCGACGCGCGCGCGTAGGCCTCGTCCCCGTCGTCGGGCGAGCGCCAGCAGCGTCGTCTTGGCGCGCAGCGGCGCGGCGCCCAGTCGGCCTTGGGATAGAGCGCGCGCCAGCCCGCCGAACACGCCGGGCGCAGCCCGGCGGGCAACAGCCCGCGCACGCGTTCCTCCGCCGCCTGGAAGCGGTGGCGGCGATAGCCGGCCAGCGCCTCGTCCGCGCCGTCGCCCGACAGCGCCACCGTCACCGCTCGCGCGCGAGCGCGCAGACCGATAGGTGGCGAGCGCCGAGGCGTCGGCGAACGGCTCGTCGAAGGCCGCCGCCAGCGTGTCGATCAGCGCGCGTCGTCCGCCGCACCACGCGCTCGTGATGGTCGGTCGCGAAGCGCGCGCGACCGCGCGGCATGGCGCGCGCTCGTCGTGCCCCGCCTCGTCGAAGCCGATGGTGCAGGTCGTCACCGCGCGCCCGCTCGCCTCCGCCATCAGCGCGACCACCGCCGAGCTGTCCACCCCGCCCGACAGGAAGGCGCCGAGCGGCACGTCGGCGACCATGCGGCTGCGCACCGCGGCGCGCATCAGCGTCGAGCAGTACTCCTCCCAGCGCGTCCGCCGAGCCGCGCGCGTCGATCGGAGAAGTCGACGTCCCACCAGCGCACCGGCGCGGCACCGGCTGCCGCGCTCGAGCAGCAGGAAGTGCCCCGCGGGCAGCTTGCGCACGCCCGCGACGAGGCAGGCGTCGTCCGGCACGTAGCCGAGCGCGAGATAGTCCTCGACCGCGCGCACGTCAGGCTCACGCCGCAGCAGCGGATGCGCCAGCAACCCCTTGAGCTCGGACGCGAAGGCGACGGAGCCGTCCGACAGCTCGGCGTAGTGGAGGGGCTTCGCGCCCAGCCGGTCGCGCGCCAGAACAGCGTGCGCCGTCGGCGTCGTGGAGCGCGAAGGCGAACATGCCGTTCAGCCGGTCGAGCATCGTCCGGCCCCAGGCGCGCCACCCGTGGAGCAGCACCTCGGTATCGCCGCGGTGCGGAAACGCGCGCCCGCGCCAGCTCGGCGCGCAGCGCGCGAAATTGTAGATCTCGCCGTTGAAGGTGACGGTCAGCGCCGTCGCGCTCGCCATCGGCTGGGCGAGCCGGCGAGGTCGATGATCGACAGCCGCCGATGCCGAGCCCGACGCCGGGCGCGGTCCACACCCCTCGCCGTCGGCCGCGATGCGCCTGCGCGTCCGATCATCGCGGCGACGCGGGCGGGATCGACCGGCTTGGGGGTGGCGGGTGGAACAGCCCGGCGATGCCGCACATCAGCGCGGGCCCGCGATCGCGGTCGGCGAGCGGCGCCGCCGCCCGAGCGCGCGCGCGAAGCGGCGATCGCGGGCGCGGATCGGCGCCCTCGCTCGACAGGTGCAGATCGCCATCGCGGGCCGCGGCCGGCCGGCGAGCCGCGCGCGCAGCGGGCGATCTTCACGCGGCGGGGTCGGCGGTCGTCACGTCGCCGACGCGGTACCATGTCGCGACCACGCGCTCCACCGGCCCCGGCGGCGCGGATGGCCGCGGATCCGCACCGCGCCGCCCGCGACCGGGGCAGGTCGGCGACGCGCACCCAGCGGTCGTCCTGCCGCAGCACGCCGGTGCCGAACGCCGACCAGCTCGCGCCCCTCGCGCTGGCCGGCGAAGACCGCGACCGCCGATGTCGACCGGCGCCCGCGCGCGTCGCGTAGCGCCGAACAGCACATGGTCGGCGCCGGGATAGAAGGGCGTCCACGGCGCGCGCGTCGGCGTCGGCGCGCGCGCCAGCCGGGCACGTCGGGCAGCGCGATCCGCTCGGCAGCGGCGCCGGCGCGCGCGCCGCGCGCTCCACGCCAGGGAACAGCTCGCCGTCGCCGCCAGCACCAGCGCCGCCGCCACCGCCGCGTTGCCGCCAGCCGGCGGGCGCTGCAGCGCGCGGGATCGAACGCGGGATCGTCGGGCGCGCGGTCGAACCAGCGCCAGCCGAGCGCCAGCACCGCCGCCATCACGCGGCGAAGAACACCCAGCCGTAGACCATGGTCGACCCGGTCGCCGCCTCGACCGCCGGTCAGGTCGGCGGCCAGATCGTCCGAACGCGCGCACGCCGTTGGCGAGCACCGGCACGACAGCACGACCGCCAGGAACACCGCGCGCCGCGCCAGCCGGAAGCAGAGGTTGCGCGACCAGCACGCCGAACGCCAGCATCGCGATCACGAACGCGCCCGAGCACGCCTCCGCGACCTCGAACCAGTAGCGGCCGGCGTGGATCAGCACGCCGTCGACGTCGCCGGGATGCCGGCGAGGTGGAGCAGCGGCATGACGATCGCGACGGTCACCGCCTGGAGCGGCGGCTCGAACTCCTCGCCGAACGGCACCGCGAACAGCGCGTAGGCCAGCGGGAAGAGCAGCCCGCGCGCGACGTTGGGCCGAGCAGCGTCACCGACCGCGCCCTCGAGCATCACCACCAGCCCGAGCTGGCGCGCCAGCGCCACCCGCGGCGTCGCCGACCAGCCACAGCGCCGCCCGCCGCGACGACCGAAGCAGCCCCGGCGCCAGCCGGTCGGGGTCCAGCGGGCCAGCTCGCGCCGCCGCTGCCACACCAGCCAGCCGACGACGGGGACGATGAAGAGGCAGTGGCCGTAGGTGGTGCTGGTCCACCAGATGCGCCAGGTCGGCGACGTCGCCGCGGAACAGCAGCGACAGGCCAGCCGCGACGAGCCAGCGCGAGCGCGCAGGCCGGCGATGCGCGCCACGCCACGCGGAGCGGCGGCGCGCCGCGTCACCCCGTCGCGGAGCGCCCGGCGGTCGGCGGTCCTCATTTGCGGCGAGTGGATGCCGGGCGAGCCCGGCAGCGGGTCGAGCGGCGCCAGCCGCGCGTCCCAGCCGTAGCGGGCGATCACCTGCGCGCGCGCCCGCGCCCGAGCGCATCGCCCGCCGGATCGTCGAGCAGCGCGTCGACCGCGCCGGCGACGCCCGGCGGCATCGTCGGCGACGCGGATCGCGCCGGCGTGGTCGATCCCCTCGGCCGCGGCGGAGGCGACCACGGCGCGCCATCGCCATCGCCTCCAGCACCTTGTTCTGAATGCCGCGCGCGAGCTTGAGCGGCGCCACCACCACGTCCGCGGCCGCGAGCCAGCCGCGCACGTCGGGCACCTCGCCGGTCACGATCACGCGCGGCTCCCGCCAGCGCGCGCACCGCGGCGGTCGGCGCGCGCCGACGATGGCGAAGCGCGCGTCGGGCAACGGCGCGCGCACCGCGGCAGCACCTCGGCGACGAACCAGCGCACCGCGTCGATGTTGGGCGATAGTCCATCTGGCCGGTGAAGACGATCAGCGGCTCCCGCGTTTCGGCCGCCGCGACGATGCGGCGGCGGGATCGAACGCCATCGGTGTCGATGCCGTTCTCGACCGCCGACGCTCCGCGAAAGCGGCGTCAGGCGCGGAACAGCGCCGCCTCCGCCTCGCTGACGAACAGCTGGCGTTCGCGCGCGCGGCGACCGCGCGCTCGAAGGCGGCGAGCAGCCGCGCCTCGCGCGCGTAGACCAGCGAGGGGCGCGTGCGCGCGGCGTAGGCGGCGAACTTGGCCGAATCGACGTCGACAAAATCCATCACGAAGGGCAGCCCGGCGGGCACGTACTGCGCCATCTGCCCGGAGAAGACGTAGATCGCGCCGATCGGGTGCGCCGCGTCACCCGCGCCACCGCGCCGGTCAGCGCGCGGGTCGGCGAACGCGGTCGACCGAGACCGGCGCCCGGTCGCCAGCGCCTCGGCGCGCGCGCGGCCGCGACGCGTCGCGGCAGCGGCACCGTCCAGCTGCGCGAGCGCGGCAGGTCGGGGGCACCGCAAGGTCGCGTCGTCGGCGAACGCGACCAGGTGGACCGCGTCCGCGCGCGCCAGGTGGCGCAGGACGTGATAGCTGCGGATCGGTCGCCGCGGTCGGGCGGGAACGGCGCGCGGTGCGCGAGGAACAGGAGGTTCATCAGCCCAGCCCCCGCGCTGATCCACGGCCCGAGCGCGGTTGGCGAGCGGCAGCGGCAGCCGCTTCCACGCCGCGACCATCGCGCGTATTTCGGGTCGAGCGGGTTGACCGCGCGCGGCGGCCCGTCGCTGCGTCGCGCATAGGCGAGCGGCCGCCCGCGAACCCCAGTTCTTGAACGCCGCCGCGCCGGTGCCGGCCTTGGAGCGGCCGAAGTCGAACCGGGTGCAGCCGCGCGCCCGCGCGTGCGCCATCAGCGCGAAGTACATCCGGTCGTTGGCGCGCAATCCCCGCGCCGCGGCGGTGCCGCCGCCCCAATAGGGATAGACGGTGCCGTTGAAGTAGAGGCTCAGCACGCTCGCCACCGCCCGCCGCCGTGACGGACGTCAGCACGTCGGCGTCGAGCTCGCGGCCGACACCGCGCGGAACAGCGCGCGCCGGGAACACCGGCGTGCCGAGGTTGCGGACCGCTCTCGGCGTAGACGCGGTAATGGTCGGCGAGATCCGTCCCGACCTCGCGACGTCGAGGTCGAACCCAGCGCGCGGCGCACCTCGGCGCGCTCCTTGCGCGGGATCGCTTCAGCGAGCTCTCGTCGTCGCCGCGAGATCGCGCGCGAAGCCGAGGATAGCTCGCCTCGTCGACGTCCCAGCCGGTCGGCGGGGCGCGGGGCCGCCGCGCAGCTCGACGCTCGGGCAGCCGAGCCGCGCGGCCAGCGTCCCAGGCGCCGGCGGCGAGCCTCGACCGCCCTCCCCCAGCACGCCGCCGTCGACCCCGAACCCGGTCGAGACCAGCGCGCGGCCGAACAGCGGAGCGCATCTCGGTCAGCGGCAGGACGCCGCGATCGCCCGGCGGCGCTCTCGGCGACGAGGTAGCGGCGCGCTGGCCGCAGCCCGCGCCACCGCCGCGGCTCCAGCCGGCAGGTGGAACGGCGTCGATCCCCGCGCGCGGCGACCACGAAGCGTCGATCCGCGCCGCCTCGCGCGGCGTCGTCGGCAGGTCCGCCTCGCGCACGCCGATCGCGCCGGCACGATCGGCCGGCATCGTCACGCGCCAGCACCGCGTCGACCCGGCCCCAGCGTGCCGCCCGAGCAGCCCGCGCAGCTTGCCCGCCATCGCGCCCAGCCGGCTGTAGTGGCGCAGCCGCGCGAGCGCAGCGGTGCGTCCGCGACGCGCGGCTGGCCGGGTCGATCTCCCACGGGTGGAAGTAGAACACCGCCGGCGCCCTCGGCATTGACCTGCCGCACCGCAAGTCGGTGATCGCGCGGGCAGCAGCCGGAAGAACCGCCCCCGTCGCCAGCCGCCGCCCGGCGAACTCGGCGACGGTCACCGGCAGCTCGACCAGTCGGCGTCGGCGAGCGGCGCCAGGCGTAGCGCGGGCCTCGCGCCAGCCGTAATGGTCGTGCCGCACCGGCGCGACGCTGGACGAATACGATAGCCCTGCCTCCGCCAGCACGCGCATGCGCCCAGGGGGTGCGCGCGTCGATCGAGAAGCTCGGCGCGCGGTAGCCGGTCACCGCCTGCCCCGACGCGTCCTCCAGCGCCGCGCGCGCGCGGGCGAGGTCGGCGCGGAACTCGGCGGCGGTGAAGGTGAACACGCGCTGGTGGTCCCAGCCGTGGCTGGCGACCTCGTGCCCCGCGTCGGCGATGCGGCGGATCAGCGCGGGTGGCGGTGCGCGACCCAGCCGAGCGTGAAGAAGGTCGCCTTGACCCGCTCTCCGCGAACAGGTCGAGCACCGCGTCGGTGTTGCCTCGACGCGGCTCTCCAGCGTGTCCCAGTCGGCGCGGTCGATCACCCGCTCGAACGCGCCGACCTGGAACCAGTCCTCGACGTCGACCGACATGGCGTTGAGGCGTTCAGGCGGCATCGTGCGCGCGGATGGGCACGGGTTCAGGCGGCGATCGGCTGCGGCTCGGCCGGCGCGCGCGGCGTCCGCCTCCACCCAGTCGACCAGCAGCGTCAGCACGCGGCGCAGCGCCGCCTCCTGCTCCGCCACCCGCGCCTCCAGCCCGGCGATGCGCGCGTCGAGCAGGTCGGCGGCCGATCGGTTCGGCGGATGGTCGCGTCACCGGCCCGGCTTGTTCGGCCACCGCGCAAGCGGCGCAGGTCGGCGTCGGCTCCCGCGGGACGGCGGATGACCAGCCCGGCGGGACGGTCGCCCCGCGGCAGGTCGCCGGCCAGATCCTCGCACCGCCTCGACCACCGCGGTCGATCACCGCGATCACGTCCCGACCGCGGCGTGGCAGCATCACGCGGCGCATCAGCTGGTTGAGCCGGCGCGGATGCCGCCCGATGGCCCCGTAGAGCGCCGGGAAGGCGTCTCGGCGAAGTCGGGGTTGCCCCTGCCAGCCCGCGACCATCCGCAGGCGGTGGCCGATGTAATCGGCGACCTCGTCCGCCTCCATCGGGTCGAGGTGGTGGATCGCGATCACGCGCTGGCGCAGCTGCTCCAGCCGGTCGGAGCCCTGCAGCCGGTCGCGGAACTCGGGCTGGCCGAGCAGGAAGATCTGGAGCAGCGAATGCCCGCCCGCCTGGAAGTTGGAGAGCATGCGCAGCTCCTCCAGCGCCGAGACCGGCAGCGCCTGCGCCTCGTCGACGATCAGCAGCGTGCGCCGCCCGGTGCGCGCGACCGCGTGCAGCCCGCGCTCGATCGCGCAGCAGCAGCTGCGCCTTGCCTGTCGACCCGCCGGGATCGACGCCGAGCCCGGTCGGCGACGATGCGCAGCAGGTCGTCCGCCTCGATCGCGGTCGAGACGAGCTTGACGACGTTGCAGCCGCGCGCGGTCGATCGTGTCCATCAGGTGGCCGACCAGCGTCGTCTTGCCCGCGCCGATGTCGCCGGTGATGACGATGAACCCTCGCCCTGCGCCAGGCCGTAGCCGAGATACGCCATCGCCTTGGCGTGGGTGGCGGTCTCGAACCAGAAGCGCGGGTCGGGCGTCAGCTGGAACGGCCGGCCGGTCAGCCCGAAATGGCGTCGTACATGGTGTCTTGCCCTTCAGAAGGTGTAGCGCGCGCCGAGCCTGCGCCTGCGCCGACCAGGTCGCGTCGAAGTCGCCGACCTTGAAGCGTAGAGCCCCAGCGACGCCGACGCGGTCCCCAGCCGGCCGAATTGGTGGCTGTAGGTGCCGTGTCGCGCCGCCGACCAGACGTCGTCGGCCGTCGGGAACGTCGCCGTGTGTACCAGTTGGCGAACGCGTTGAGATCGACCGCCGAGGTGCGGGCGAGCTGCGCGCCAGAACGCCTGCCGTACGCGCTCTCGTCCTCCAGCCCGTAGATCGCTGATCCCGGGGACGTTGCGCGGCGCGTAGAGCGGCGGTTGGCGTAGCCGCGCCGACCCCGAAGGTCGACGGCCGCGCGCGTCCGAGAGCACCCGTCGACCCCGCGCGCGCGGTAGCTGGCGGTCGAGATCGACTGGAACACGTCGTTCAGGCACCCGCCGATGCGCCCGCGCCGCTCGTGCCGAACACGCAGCCCGAATATTGCTGGCCGAACGGATCGCGCTGCGGGCGGAAGCTGGTCGGCAGCCCGGCCAGCCCCGTTGCGCAGCTGGCGCCCGAAGGTCTGACCGTCGTAGACGACGACCGCAGGCCCGACGCCGACGCCTGGTAGTGTCAGCGAGCCGGTGTAGCTGACCGTGCCGTAGCGCTCGCCGACCCGCGCGGTCAGCTCGGTGCGGCGGTTGGGGCGCCAGATCACGCCCGCGTCCAGATCACGCCGTCGGTGCGTAGGCGATCCGCCGCGGGCTGTTGGGATCGGTCGACGAAGCGGCCGTCGCCGTCGACCACCGGCGCCGCCGCGTCGATCAGCGGATCGCGCTGGCTGGTCTCGATCTTCTCGTAGCCGACGCCGCCGCGCAGCGCGAGCGTGCGGCGACCGGCACGTCACGTCGCCGCGCCGAACCAGCCCTCGTAGCGCTGGTCGAGCTGGCCGGCGTCCTCGCGCTCCCACGCGCCTTCACGACAGCCCGACTGGCAGGCAGCGGTTGGTGCGCGTGCCGGCCGATGCCGCGAACGCCAGGTGGTTGGTCGCGTCGTCGTAATAGTCGAGCGCGGCGGCCCGGGGCGCCGTCGGAAGGTCGGCGTCTCGACCTTGGTGTAGCCGATCCGGTAATAGCGCGTTGAGCGACGACCGGCCCGCGGTCGTCGACACGCTCGGCCCGGCGTAGATCGAGTAGACCTGGCTGACGTTGGCGACGTTGCCGACGAGGACGCCGGGCGCGGCGCCGCCGATGTCGAGCGCGCGCGGTCGCGAGCGCGCCGCCCTTCCAGCGTCAGCCCGGGGATCAGCAGCGCCGCGCGCCAGCCCGGTGAATGGACGTCGCCGTCGCCGAGGTCGTCGTCCCAGTCGATAGCGGTCGTAGCGGTAGCTGACCTGCCCTGGACGCGGCGCTGGTGGTCGACGCGTCGATCCCCGCCGACAGCTGCGGTGTAGGTGACCAACGTCGCCGTTGGTCGAGGTCGGCGGCGAACACCTGGTTCGCCTCGATATAGGGCTGCACGACCGTGCGCGCGCGCCGGCCGCGGCGGCGGGCGCGCGCGTTCGGCGGCGCGGGTCGGTCCGCCGGCGCGGCTCCTGCGCGGCGGCGCCGCCAGCGCGAGCGAGGCGCCGAATGAGTGGCGGGACGGATCACTGGCGGGTCTCCTGACCGTAATAGCTGCCGAAGCGATGGCCGCCGGGAACGAGGCGACCGCGTTGAGGACGAGCTGGATGTGCTCGCACCCGTCGAGCAGCTGGACCGCCTCGCGCAGGTCGCTCTCGGGCGTCCGGTCGGCGCGCACCACCAGCATCACCTGCCCGACCAGCAGCGCGAGCACCGCGGGCGAGGCGGCGAGCGCGGGGGCGAATCGAACACGACGATGCGGCGCGCGGGTTGGCCGCGGCGAGCAGCGCTCGAGCACGGTGCGGGTGCGCGCGCTGGCGAGCAGCTCGGTATCGGTCGTGGTGCGGGTGCCCGCGGGCAGCACCGAGCTGCGGCACGTCGGTCGGGCGCACCAGCGCCTCGACGTCGACGCGGGGTCGGCGAGCGCGTCGAGCAGCCCCGGCCCGTCCAGCCCCAGCGCCGCATCACGTCGGGCTTGGCGACGTCGGCGTCGACCAGCAGCACGTCGAGGTCGCGCTCGGCGGCGAGGCTGAGCGCGAGGTTGATCGCGCAGAAGGTCTTGCCTCGCGTCCGGCCGCGCCGAGCAGACCAGCACCGTGCGCGCGATCAGCACCTGGTTGTCGTCCCTGGTCGGACGCGGCGATCCGCTCGCGGGTGACAGCAGCTGGCGCTTGACCAGGCGGAACTCCTCGGCGAGCGCGCCGATCGGCGCGCCGGGAACGATCATCCCGTTCTCGGCCAGCATGCCGCGGTCGATCGCGCGAGGCGGGGCGATCGGGGGCGGGCTCGTCGTCGGGTCGGCGCGGGCGGGCGGGATGGCGGCGGCGCGCGCCGTCACCGGGCGCGTGCGGGTCGACAGCAACTCGGCAGGGGCGCGGACGAAGCGGGACGCCGGCGGCTTGTGCCGGCGGGCCGAGCATCGGCGGGCTGCGCGCGCGGGAAGGTGATGCCGCGCGTGCGGTCGATCGCGCGCGACGCGCCCGCACCTCCGCCTCGAGTCGCGACCTTGGCCGGCGCTGAGCAGCGACATCTTCGCGCGCGTTCACGCCGCCATCCCCGCTGGAGCAGCTCGACCCGAGCAGCAGCAGACCCAGGCGACGCCAGCGCCGCCGATCCGCCCGGCGAACAGCTTGAACGGCGCGGGCGCGCAGGTCCGACTGCGCGCGCGTCACCACTCGCCGATCGAGCCGATCACCGGCAGCCCGCTCGCCGTTCCAGCGCGCCGGCGGTCGCGAAGGTCTGGCGCAGCTGGCCCATCGCGAACGCCGACGCCGATGCCGGCGCGAGCCCGCGATCAGCACGCCGGTCAGCAGCAGCGGCCGGTTGGGCGCGGCGGGCGCGCGGCAGCGTCGGCGGGTCGATGATGCGGAACTTGACCGCGTCGGTCTGCGTCTGCGCCTGGCCGCGCAGGCGATCACCTGCTCGCGCTGGGCGAGCAGCTGGTCGTACTGCGTCCTTCAGCACCTGATAGTCGCGGTCGATCTTGCCCTGCTCGGCGGCGACCTCGGGATCGCCGGCGAGCTTGGCGTTGAGCTGGTCGAGGTCGACTGGAGCTGGCTCTTGCGGATGCGCAGCGCCGCGACCTCGCCTGCGGTCGGCCGCCATCGACTGGAGCGACAGGAAAGCGGGTTGGGCGCGCCCGCGCCGCCGCCACCGGCTCGCCCGCGGCGCGCCGGCGCGGCGCGAGCTGGCTCTTCAGCGCGACACGTCGGGGATGCTGTCGGTATAGCCGCGCCGCGCGTCGGCGAGCTGGCCCTGATCGCGCGAGCCGGGCGCGCGCCGGCCCATGCCGGGCGCCGCCGCCGGCGCCGGGGCATCGCGCGCGGCGTCCCCGCCATCTGCCCCTGCCAGCGCGGCGGCGAGGACTCGAGGCGGCGGCGAGGTCGCCGTCGACCTGCGCCATCTGCGTGGCGCGCCGCGCCGATCCGGTCGGCGATCGTGCCGGTGCCCGGCAGGCTGCCGAGATAGCGGTTCTGGAAATCGGCGCGCTTCGCCTCGGCGTCCGGCGAGCTGCTTCTGCCGATGTCGGCGCAGCTGCTTGTCGAGGAAGGTCAGGCTCTGGCGAGGTCGAGCGGCGGTCGTCGGCGAGGTTCTGCTCGACGAAGATGTCGATCAGCTTCTGCGTGATCTGCGGCGCGAGCCTGGGCTGGCGAGCTGGTCGTGATCTCGAACAGATTGTCCTGCTGCGCGGCGGTGACCTTGATCGCCTTCTGCAGCCCCGCGCGCGGTCGGCGACGTCGCGGTCGGTGGCGACCGTCTTGGCGAGGTCGGTGCCGCGCACGACCTTCTCCAGGTTCGACCGCCGAGGTCAGCGTCTGGCGGACCTGGTCGACGCTGCCCTGCGCCTGCACCTGGGATTGCCGTCATTGCCGGGGCGGGCAGCACCGCGTTCATCTGCACGATGACACCGCGCGCGGCTGTCGTAGCGGCTGGGGATCTGCGAGACGACCAGCCAGCCGAGCACGCACACGCCCCACGCGACCGCCCAGCGCCAGCCAGCGCCGCGTCCAGATCGCGTGGAGCGCCAGCCGCGCCTTCGTCGTAGACCGCCCGCCCATCAGAACATCGATTCGGGGATGATGATGACGTCGCCGGGCTCCAGCCGACGTTGGCGGTCGAATCGCCCTTCTTGAGCAGGTTCGGTCGATCTGAGCGCGTATTCCTGCTGCTTGCCGGTCGCGCGGTCGTAGCGGACCAGCGCGCCGGTTGCCCGCGGCGTATTCGTTGAGCCCGCCGACCGCGATCATCGCGTCGAGCAGCGTCATGTTGGCGCGGATAGGGGATCGAGGCGGGCTTCTCGGTCGCGCCGACGATGCGCACCTGCTGCGAATAGGTGCCTGAGAAATTCTCGACGATCACCGAGACGATCGGGTCCTTGATATATTCGCCCAGCGCCGCCTTCATGTCGTCGGCGAGCTGCGCGGCGTCTTGCCGACCGCGGGCATGTCGTTGACCAGCGGCGTGGTGATGCGCCCGTCGGGGCGCACCTGCACCTTCGCCGACAGCTCCGGGTTGCGCCACACGAAGATCGACAGCTGGTCGAGCGGCCGATGACATATTCCTCGCCCGGCTGCTCCTTGTTGGCGACGTAGGCCGCGGGCGGGCAGCGCGGCGGGCGCATTGCACCGCCGCCGCCGCCGCAGCGTGCCAGGGCGAGGGCGGCGCCAGCGACGACGGGACCTGGCCTCCGCCCCGGACGGGATGCATCCGAGCCGGCCATCGAGAGGGAAATATAGCGTTAGGCGCGTGCCGATGGGCGCGGCGGGTGCTTCCGCCACGAGGGCTAGCGCGCATACAGGTGAAGATAGCCTCCGTTAGGTGCGCGTCGCACTCCCCGCGACGCGACGACCTCGCGCGCCGGCGGATGCCCGAGGAACGCCGCCGGGACTGGCGCTCGCGCCGTACGCCCCGGCCAGGAAGACCGCGACGAGGTCGCCCGGCTCCGCGGCGGCAGCGCCACCGGTCCCGAGCCGGTCGAGCGGGTGCACAGGCGGCCCACCACCTACCGTCTCCGGGCTGGCCTCCCCATCCGGCTGCGCGACCGCGAGCGGATAGTTGCGGCGCACCACCGTGCCGAAATTGCCCGACGCGGCGAGCTGGTGGTGGAGCCCGCCGTCGCACAC